>ML795904.1:130786-145345 GCA_009831015.1 Picea engelmannii
TACCACAAGTATCACTTAGACCTAGATTTTATTTTCCTAGGTTGGGCGACATTTTATTAGGGAAATGGTTTTTAAATATTTCTTATCACATTATTCGTTCTAAGGCTATCTAGGTTTAATCACTTATTAGTTAACAACGCGACGTGCCCTTCAGGACACACTAGGTGCTCTAACGGTGCCACTCGCCTCATTCTGTTTCCCTTGCGTGACATGCCCTTCAGGATGCACTACGTGCTCCAAGGGTGTCACTCATCTCTTGACTAACTTGGTAGACATCAAAAACCCCTCGAGTCAGTACTCTGCTAGGTGACCTTGTGGGAGACTAAGGGCCTCTAAGAAATAAGGGCCATGCCTTACTACATACCCCTTAGAATCATCATGAGTGATTGTCGCAGTCTCCCCTCACAACATCGTGGGTCTTCTCGAACCAGGTAATCGTTAACCTACATTTCAAGCCACGACGTGAGTGCTAATAAGATGTGGCAGGGATGCTGTCCACATGTCTCCCTCAACGTCTCTAGTAGTCGTGAGTGACCCCTCTACTCCACATGTGAGTCTCGTCGAAAAGCTATTGTCAGCCTACATCATCAACAAATCATGTCAGAAATAAAATTCATAATCATAAAATCTAATCAAATGCACATAAGTCATATATATACAACAGTCAAACCCCAATAGTCCACTCCCTGACTCGATCTAGAGTCCAAGGGTTTCATCGATGCCTCTGCATCCTCGGGGTCCAAAATCCTACACACTCAGGTGAACCGAGTAAATAGCACCTATCTATATCAATATAGAAAAAGAACATGTCATCTTATCCATAATGCCTCATATTCATAATCAAATGCCCAATAGTATAAAAAGTTAGATCACTTGCAAGCAAGTGTCCTCAAAGAATAAGTTCGCTCAGTGTGGGCAAGAGCGATATGTTACACATACGTGTCGTCATATAAGACTGTGATATCGGTTGTAGAGAAGATGATAGAGGAGATGATAGATGGCTTGCTACCACTTTTTTGGTTTGGTTTTTAGATATACCCATTAAGAGTTTGGAATGGTCATGGAATTCAAATAGTTTTAATTTTGTTCCTGTTTTCACAAAGAGAGAACCGCCATTAAGATCCTTCACCAATATTGGTCAGAGACAATGGAGATGAGCTACACATGTTAACTTTGCAACAAACTTGATGGTAAAGAACTAATTTTTTATATTTTTTTAATGATGTTGTCGCTCATGGTGTCTATTCTGCCAAATTTGTTGAAGACTTGCCCCTAGCCCCATATTGAAGAAATGGATTGGTTATGCAATGAGACATCCCACTTACACAAGTGAGACAACCCACAAGAAGTGAACATTTTGTTGGCATATACTGAAGTCCATCCAACAAAGGAGTCCTCTGATGTAAGAATAATATTCTATATATTCGTTGTCACTATTTTTCTTATGCTCGCTCAAGGACGAAGGAACAAATTGGAAGACATGGTCACCTCGTATTTTTTCCGAGACAAGTCACGAAATAGAGCATTCCCACACCGCTTTCATTTCCTTGTATTTTCTAACTGCCTCTCTATTACCTCTCTGAGTTAGAAGAGATGCACATATGCAAACATGGGTATCTTTGGAGGAGTTTTACATGCATGGATGTGTTGGAGCACTGTACGAAGTTTCGGCTAATCCAGAGCATCCGTGGAAGACAAATTAGTTGAGTAAATATGAGAAGGATCTAAGGAATCATGGCAACCAAAAAATACAACAACCTTTTGCCAAGGGTTTATCATTAAATTGAATCACCAAGTCTATGTTCTTCCTACAACTCTATCATATTCCTTCACCTGGGGTTTTATTTTTTACTCCATGCCTGCAGGTTGCATCCCATTTTTTTCCACAAAGCAGTCCACTTACACATGGTACAAATGGTATTTCCCCATAATCCAAGCTCGTATTCGGTTTAGATTTGACAAGAGAGTGTGAACGCCTTGGCAATTTGAGCATCGAGAAACATCTTACTGACATTGGGTACTAATCACGTTAAAAAAAATCAAGTACTGGAGCTCAAAAAAATCGCCCAAGATCGCCAAAGTCCATGAATCGATTGATCAATAATGTAGGTCAAGATTTATATTTTCTCTTTAAAAAATCATTCGATGAAGTTGAAGTTGATTTTGTATATTTATTCGTATTTATAATGTCTGTCAGCATGGAAGTGTATATTCTAGAATAAAATATTATTATGGTGCCAACTCCCTGGCGTCGTAGAGGGTAGAAACCAATGCAGTTCATAAACCAAAATTCCAACACATATTATCCTTCTAAAACCTAAAAAATTCAGAACAAATTTATCGTTCTAAACCTTAAAAATATCCATGCATAGTTATCCTTCCAAACCATACAAATCCGAGCATAGACTTATCCTCTTCCCAAAGTGTTTTGATCTTGTGATCTGCATATGTCAAAACCATAAACACTATTGTGTGACTTATGTTGTTGAGTGCGCTTATAGTGGATTGAATGTGGTTCTCAAATTGACATATGGGCTCAGGAGCTGCTACAAATGTAGCGTACCTAACCTCCTATATGGTCATTTTGAGGGGATGGGGTACTTAAAGGAACACTAATTGCACTACTGATGCATACTAAGGCAGAATAAATGCAATCAATGAGAATTAATTTAACTATAACCAAATAAAACGAAATGACATAGCTATATACAAACAACCCTCCAGTGCATTCTAGAATGATTCCTAGGCATAACAATATTGAAAAATTACTCATTGCCATCAAAGAACTCCTATATGGTCATGTCAAGGAGATGAGGTACTTAAGGAACACTAATTGCACTACTGATGCATACTAAGGTGGAATAAATACAATCGACAAGAATAAATTTAACTATAACCAAATAAGACCAAATGCAATGCCTAATATGTGCACATTAGATATACAAACAACCCTTCAATGCATTCAAGAATGATTCCTTGCTGAACAATTAACACAATAACTACATATAAAGGATCATATGTTTACTTTTAAACAATTAACACAATAAGTGCTTAAATCGAGGTCTCTCTCTCTCTCTCTCTCTCTCTCTCTCTCTCTCTCTCTCTCTCTCTCTCTCTATATATATATATATATATATATATATATATATATAATATACTACATGAAATAATATATTACAATGCTACTTATGAAATAATATATTTATAAAAAAAACTTAAAAAAAAAATTATATTATTTTTTTAGGCGTTGCCTTTTCCCCTAGGAATGCTAGTTTATACATCATTAGTACATTATTTAAATTACACATTAAATTTTACTACAATAATGATTTATCACATCATTATATTAATACATTATTAATGTTTTATTACTTTATTAATGTTTTAATACATGTTTGTTGTATTAATACTTAAATATAATAATGTAATAATTTAATGTATTTATCCTATAATATATTATAAATGTAATTTTACTTTAAAACTTTATTAATGTAATATATAACAATAATATTAATACATCAATGTATCATGTAATATATTAATTAATTAATAAAATAACATATTAAATAATAATAATTTAATTATGTAATAATCATAAATCAATAATAAAGTAAACACATTACTAAAGTAATAATAAAAGGGGTTGTTATCTTATGGGACATCTTAATTGGCAAGTGTAGTATTATGTTCGATAAGGTTCCTTGTTCAAATCTTCCAACTTACCTGTGCCACAACAACCATTTGTATATATTTATTAATAATAATTTAATAATATATACATATTTTATAATTGCATTTATTAATTAACAAATATTTTAATGACTAATATATAAATGGATTTTTATATTTAATACAATAATACATTACATTATAGATTAATGTTGTAATACATTAATTTATAAATTACATTAATGTTTTAATTATTTCATACATTTAATACTTAATATCTTAATTATTTTATACATTCATTTATATATAATTTATACATTACAATAATATAATAATGTATTACTAAATACATTGACCTAAATATATAATAATGTATTAGTAAATATTATTATTATTTTATAATAATAATAATAATAATATTATTAATATTATTATTAAATGTAATATTATTTTATTAGTGTATTAATATTGTATTAACTTATTAATACTTTAGTAATGCATTTATTAAAACATTTAATGTATTATTAATGTTTTGTTTTATTATTATATTTTTACTTTAACAATATATTAATTAATATTATAGTAATGTATTTGTTAATTAATATATTACATCATTAATATATCAATTAATTAATACTTTACCTTATATTAATATAAATTAATATTTTAATATATTGCATATACTTTTACTTTAACAATGTATTAATTAATATTATATTAATGTATTTATTAATTAATATATTACATCATTAATATATCAATTAATTAATACTTTACCTTATATTAATATAAATTAATATTTGTCCCCGAGGTGTAGGACAGTCGGTGACGGAGTCGCAGGTCCTGCACAAATTAACAAACAAAAAAATATAAATTAATATTTTAATTTAGAAAGTAATATATTACATTAATGTAATACATTAATAGATCATTAATTTACATGCATCATTATATTAATATAAAACATTAAGTGTGTATTAATACAGTGATTGTCTTTCTTTGCTGTTATTTTTCTCCTACTCTTAAATGTTTAAATTATCATATGAAGATTTTATTTTAAATCATTTGAAATAATCCATTTGAATTTGTATATAAAAGTATAATAATATTATAATAATCATATTGAAATTTAATATGATAATGATTTATTATTTTTTTATTATTATATCATATGCTTAAATTATTAAAAAAAAACTTATTATATGAAGATTTTATTTCAAATCATTTGAAATAATCTATTTGAATTTGTATATACAAGTATTATAATATTATAATGATAATATTGATATTTAAGATCATAATGATTTATTAAAAAAATTATTATATCAATATTTTTTTTGAAATCATTTGAAATAACTCATTTGATTTTGTATATACAAATATTATAATGATAATGATAATGATTGTTAATATTTATTAGATAATTTTTTCAAAGAATACTTGAGAATTATTCATTTTATTTATAAAAATAAGAATATTTGAGAGAATCTTTATTAAATCTTCACATTTTTTAGAAAATAAAATTTTAGAAATGTTCATATTATTATCAATATTTTGAAATTGAGATTTAATGTGGGCTTATGGAGGGAGTTTTAAGAGAAAGTGATTTTCATTCTCCATCTTCTTAAGATTGAAAATATGACTATAAATCTAGTAAATTCTTTATTTTAGCAATGTTGATTTTCTTTTTAAATCTAATTAAAATAAAAAGATGTCTTTAATATTTTAGAGTAGGGTGAATGAACTCTTTATTTTCTCTTATCCTATAATTTTTTATAGGAATACAATTTATCCTCAAATTCAGATGTAATAGTAATTTAATTGAATGAATATTGTGTCTCTCTCCTATATTCAAATATGTTGTAAATGCTTAGGCACCTCAGTAGAATTGAAAGCAATTTTACAAATCTCTTATTCTTTCATGTTAGTTATGTTGTGTTTGTTGTATATGTTGGCCCAATATAATATGTTACACACAAAAAAAAATATTGAATTTAATGGGGATAAATAAATATCTCTATTTGTGTGTGTATACACACATGTAATAAGAAGTCCTAGAGTACTTTTGGGTATTTTAGGTTACAAGATATAATTTTTATCTTAATTGTCCATTAGACCCTATTTTGTTTCCTTTTAATTTTGTTTCTTAATATAGTACAAGTATGAAAATAAATCTAGTTTATGAGGTGGTTTGATCTCTTTACTATAAATATGTACTATTGAAATGGATATTATAATCAAAACATCTCCTCCTAAAATTTGGAAATCTCCAAAATATATTTAATAACTCACACAAAAAATGTGATGTTCAGTTTTCATTTGTCTATTTATTTAAAATATAGAATCCAATTTTTTTTTATAAGAAATGTCTTTACAAATATATTCTAGAATGAGTCTCTTCCAATTTTTTTTATCAAACAAAATGTTCTTATGAATGTATATTGTCCTAATTCATATTTCTAGAAGCGAAAGACCTTAAATGCATATATTCTCAATTTATCTATCACTCTATTGTGATCCAATAAGCCTTTTCTAATCTTTTTTATTAAATAAAATGTTCTTATGAATGTATATTGTCCTAATTCATATTTCTAATAGTTAAATTCATATTTCTAATAGTTAAAGACCTTTTAAAATGCATAGGTTTTCAATTTATTTATCACTCTATTGTGATCCAAATCATAAGGTATCATAAGGTAGAGGTATCATAAGGTAGGTATATTTAATGTTTACATATAACAATAAAAAAATAATTTAAAATTTTAATTTACATAAAATGGAAGATATTAAAAATAACATTTTTATTTAATTTTAATTTGAAAAGTAAAGAATAATTGAAATTTTAATTAAGATTTTTAAATTTTTAAAAGAAAGATTTGAAAATGTAATATTGATTCCAATTTTGAGACTTTAAAGTTTTAGATATGATCAAATGGGTTTTTAGAGAGTTTAAATTTAATATAGTATTTGAAAAAAATTATATTTAAATTTTAAATTTTAAATTAAACATTTTATTTAAAATTTTAATTTTAATATTGTATATAAAAAAAAAATTACATTTAAATTTTAATTTTACATTAAGAAAAAATAATCAATTTTTTTTAAAAGTAACATTTAAGTTTTAATTTTACATTAAAAAGGATAATTATAATTTTTTTAAAGTGATATTTATTATAATTAAATAAAAATAATTATAATTTTTTTAAAAGAAATTAATTATAATTAAATAGAAAAATGCAATTTCATATCTTATCTATTTAATTGCTCATTAAAGAGAGGATCATTTAGATTCTAAAATTCAAAAAAGCGGAAACACTTTCCAATAGGGTCAGAATGAATTTGAAAATATGCAATATATCTTAAAAAAAAAATAATAATAAAATATGAATCTATAAAATTAAAGTGATAAATATGTATTAATTACAACCAAAACCAAAACTGACCAATATAATAATAATAATGAGTGAGGAGTGTTAATTAAAATCTAATCTCCTGTTTAATAAGGAAATTTCAAATTAATAATAAGTCTTATTTTCCCTATGGGGTAATATTCAATCGGTACAAAACCTATTAAGAGCTTTAATTTCTAACAATAACTTATTTTCTCACCTTCATTTAGTATGAGCAACTTGTCTCTATGAAATAAACTAAAAAAAAATGTAATTTATAAGAGTTTAAAAAAGCATGCCGATCTGTGACGAAATGATAATAAAGACATATGTTCGAACTTCCGGACTGTGTAATTTTTTTTTTTAGGTCTGATCAACTTCATTTTATACGGAACAATTATATTATTCCATTTTTTAGGATGGTTTTCCAATAATTTAAACTTGAATATATATAGTAAGTTAGTTGGTTAGTGTGCTTTAGGATGATCAACTCGTTTGTGAACGAGCTTTCTGTCTCTATGAAATAAACTAAAAAAATGTGTGACGAAATGATAATAAAGACATATGTTCGAACTTCCGGACTGTGTAATTTTTAGGTCTGATCAACTTCATTTTATACGGAACAATTATATTATTCCATTTTTAGGATGGTTTTCCAATAATTAAAACTTGAATATATATAGTAGGTTAGTTGGTTAGTCAGCATTCAGGTGCAACTCCTCTGATTCTTTTATAAGACATCAACTCTACTCATATTTGTCAAATCTTAGTATGTTTGATGGCTAAAAAATTAAATATTCTATGACTTTAGATCCAATAAGGACAAAGACTCTGCTTAAAATTTTCAAACCTTACCATGCTTGATGGGTACGCAATTAAATATTCTATGACTTTACGTCTAATGCCGCCAACGACCACTCACATGGTAGTGAAATCCATCGTAGTGAAATAGTTAAAAGTGGCTAGTGAAGAATAAATGAGAAACGAGAATAAAAGACTGTGTATATATCTCAACTAATTTGAAGATTAAATTGTGGAAATGATGCATTCCACACAAGGAGATAGATTAATCAACAAAACTTTAAAATTTGAAATTAGTTTCTTTATCATTTAATCAAACTTTGAGATGGGTATGTTAATGCATTATGAAGGAGATGTATAATTTTTTTTTAAGGTATAGAATTTATTATTTTTATCATAGGGGTTTTCTACATTTTGGTATGAAGGAGGTGTGTAATTATTTTAGTTTTTAATATTGATTTGAAAAATGAAATTAAAAAAAATATATTTCAATAGAAAGTATAAATAAAATATTTGGATGTCCACCTTAAATAAATAAGATGTTTCAATATCATATATATATATACATCAAAGACACTTTTTTACATTTTTTTGGTGTTGTTATTGTAATTATATTGAATTTTCATTGTGACTGATTTTTAGCTCACTAAATTTCCTATTGATAAAGTTTAAAAAAAATAATAAAAAATAGAAATCCCAAATGAAATTAAAAAAATATTATACCATAAGAAAGTAGATTTATTGATGAATCTATTGGTATAACTCCCATAGGTAATCCTTGCTAAAGTGACCAATTTCATAACACTGTAGAAATGCTTACTCTCTGCCGAGAACTTTAATAATTCCTAGGGCAAGTGTTTTTTGGCCTAAAAATTTCCACCCAATAAATATGTTAACTTTTTTTTCGATCGAGAAATTGGAAATTATAACCCAAAAAAACCTAATTCTCAAAAAAATGTTCTCAAAAAACCTGATTCTCAAAAAATTGTTTTCGAGCTTCACGTTTTTAATTTACGAATATTTACATTGCTCAATAATATTTAGATATATAGTATAATGAGTTTGTATAATTTTACATTTTGTGAACAACATTATCTCATTGTAATTTTAACTCCACATGTTCATAATTTAAAGCATTGGAATATTTTTAATGCATTTTCTCTTATATAATGTTATGTTATAAATTGTTCATTTTGTTTGGTAATAATGTTAGTAATTGTCAATTGGATCTAAGGAGAAGTTGTTATTCTCTCCACTTGAGTTCAAATTTCATTGGTGACATATTCTCTCTATGTGAGCAGATTTTTAATTTGAGCTTCTACATTTAAACCAATAACCCATAATCTCCTAACATGCCAATAGAGTAACCTTAAAATGTCATCATTTCAAACATTATTGTTTTTTACATTTTTATAAAAACGTGGTAAAAATGAGGATGAGATGGGTTTAAATGAGATTGTTTTTCTTGCAAAACAATAACAACCATAAAATGTCGTCAATAGGAACATTATAGTTTTTATTTTTTAGAAAATTGCGATAAAAATGAAGATAAGATGATAAAGTATATATATATATATATATATATATATATAATTGTCATATATTGGTATCTAAATTGTATTCCTAAAATATAAAATTGAGACTTTTTTCTTGGAAACAAATAATAACCTTAAAATTTCATCTCTCCAAATATTATTTTTTTTTACATTTTTTAAAAATTGTTTTTATTTTTATTTTTTGTAAGTAAAAAGGTGAATTTCCTAATTAACTTGTCACATATAAAAACACACATGTCGACAGAATGCCAACTGTTCTGCTAAATTTGCGGAAATCGGGACAGTTGGCAGCATGTGATGTCCAAGTCAAAAAATGGCGGTTTGCCATGTACCATGCCAAGAGGAAACCAAGGCAAGTGGCAGACTACACATAGTGTATTTTCTAAGAACATTCTGGAAGGTACAAAACCTTATCCCAATTGAGGGTTGAGGAAGTCAAAACCCTACTCCTATATGGATATTAGACTAATCGGTCCACAGGAGGAGAAGGGGTTCCATTCGATGTGATTGTATTTTGTTCCATAATAGAGAAGAACAATTGGGAGTGGGAAATTAGAGAGTATAAAAGAGGGGGTTAATATTTTGTAGAATCCTAATGGGTCACAGTATCAGGTAGCTCTATAGAGTGTGCATTCTCCTTTGTACCTGCATTATTTCCATACTAGAGAAAAGAGAGAAGAGTAACCTCAGCTTCTAGTTGGGTTTTCTCCCATAATGGTTTCCGAGAGAAAATTTTTATTTTAGTTTTTGGATGGTGTGTGATTGTATTTTATTGTTCTCTATTTTATTTATTTCATGCATAAGGAGAAAATTAGTAACTAAAGATTCTGGAATCTAAAGGAATTTAACCTTCATAGTGTAGATTTAATTTTTATTTAATAGATCTATTGTAAAGAATTGTTTGAGTGGAATATCCATGATAGTTTACATACCGGTACTATGGAAAGACTGGACATGTAGAGAAAAAATGTTCTAATAAGGGTGACAATGTAGAAGTGAATGTTAAGAAGCTTGAAGAAGACATGTCGGTTGTACGTTGAACGACCAACAATTTCACCTTCTGCAATATATCTTATTGTATATTATGATTAATGTTGTTTGTATTAATTATACCATCAATGTAAAGTCATGCCCAATGTCTAGAGATGTGAGTATATTCATTCGTGTTTATTTATGCATGTTATTGTAAACCTAATTGAATAATAAACAGATAAATATTGAAAATATAAATTATTGTATATATCTCACTTTTCCTTGAAATTAGTATCAAATCTAGGTTGGGTTTGGACACCATGTCTTACACACTTACCAATGTTGCCACTTCTCCCTCCACACTAGAATTGAGTGAAGGTATTAAATATTTTTTTGCAGGCCTTATAAGTCAAGTAAATGTTGCAATAAATACTTCACTCGATGCCAAAATTGACAAATTGAACCAAGGATTAGCAAAGTGTAGTAGAAATTACAATGAAACGATAATCAAGCTCGAAGAAATAGAGAATGGAAATAGGAGCCTTGGTAATTTGGAGAGTCCATGCTAATCTAAAAAATAAAATTTGGATCGGTCACCAATAGTTTTGCTTGAGTATCCTTCAAAGAGATCTCGTTCCCATTCTTCTCCTCGGGGTCTTTATTTTTATTCACCCTTTGACTTAGAAAAATCTACTACTATTATTGACAGCTCCGACAATAAAATTTATGATACCAACAACATGAAATATAATGTGGAACTGCATAAATATGAGAAATATGGGTCGATAGAAAAATAAGGAGATGACAAGGAGTATCCCAAAGTAGAGCATGAACAATTGTTCGATGGCGAGGATAGGAAATCAGACAAATCATTCTGTAAGGAAATGGTCTTCTTTCATGTTACTACTCAAGTTATCGAAGACCAATCTATCCATTTCATGGGGGAAGATGATGAGGTAGACCAAACATTTGATAGTTTCCTAGCCAAATTTCTAAGCGAAGAGGTGGACAATTTATCTATTGTTGATAATCCAAAGAGTAATGTTATTGATACTGTTGAGTGTATGTCTAAGAGTTTTCACTTTGGAAGTGCAACTGCATACAATGTAATGCATGTGAATCTTGCATCTACTTCACCTGTAATTATTCTAGTGCCTGAAGGGATGGATATAGAGAAAGATAATTGTGGTGATGTTTTTCAGTGGAAACCAACAAAGCTACCGTCAGTGAGAAAGTCAATGTCTCCATTTTCACGAAAAATACTTCAACAAGTTGTGGATTTTATAAGTGGATTCATGAAGTCTCTTCACCCAAAAAGTTCATGTTAGTTGACTGAATTGGATGCAATGGATGCAAGCATTGAATCACTCTATACTTATTTAAATTCTTTACAAATCCCAAATGGTAAGGAATCATGATCCTCATGTCATAATAAACGTCCTACCCCGCAATGAAATTTCCCCTTTTCACTTCCAAAAAGACCTCAACATTTTCGTAGACCACATTTTCATTGTAACCCATCACTAGTTGATTGTCTTGACATTCCATCTTCTCCTATGCTACCAAAGAAGACATATAATAATGATGTTGGGGTCCAAAGAAAAGCATCCCTCTCTCCATCCACCAAAGGAATTCTCAAGTCCCTTAGGATTTCCTACCCAACAACATGTAAATGAGATATATGTTTTTCAATACAAGTATGATTTGAGAAGGTGAGTGAGTTTTCACATCAATAGACATGTGATATAGAGGCTTTAACACACAACCTTTTGAAATAACAAAATACTATGCAAACTATTGTTGAAGAGACCTTTGAAACTGATTTCTCTAGTCCATCATCTAATTTCATGGCAACGAAGAAACCAAGATACAACTAATGCTTTAGAAGCTATTGAGACAACAAAAAAATGGATTAACACGATGTCTCAGGACTATAACATTTTTTGTAAAATCATGAATCGTCCAAGTGACAAAAGAACTATCCTTTCAAGTGATCCTCAAAAGCAAAAAAAAAAAAATAATGTTTGTAGATGAAGCTAGCAAAGAGCTATGCCAAGTATAAAATGGTGGACCACTAGAAAATGATAGTTGATCTATGCAAGAAAACCAAATCGCAAAATAAGTTGATTAATAACTTGGGCCTAAGAATTGCACAATTAGATGAGAAAATATCCAAGTCTAAAATGAAAACAAAATGAGATGTTTAGATCCAAGCATTAGTCTTTACCCATGCATCGAGGATGTGGAGTTTTAGGAAGGGATGAGTTGTAATATACCTTATTGTATATTACAATTAATGTTGTTTATATTAATTGTACCATCAATGTAAAGTCACATCCATTGTCTAAAGCAGTGACTATATTCATTCATCTGTATTTATGCAGGATATTGTAAACCTCATCTTAACACTTACCTTAACTTAACACTCACCTTACAAGAGAGGCTACATTTCTCTATTGTACATATCCATTATTCATTGTGAGACCTACCTCTCCTTTAGATGGACAAAGAGAGAGGAATTCAGAACTAGGGGCAAAGCGAAGAAGAAATGAGGGAGAGAGGAAGAGGGGAAAATAGAGAGTGAGAGTGAGACTAACAACAAGGAGAGAGAGAAATATGTGGTAGATGTAGGTGATAAAGGGAGGAGAGATAGTGGGACGGAGGGGGAGATATAGAGGGAGGAGGGGGGTAGAGAGAGAATGTGTGTGTGAGAGAGGGGGGCAAGAGAAAGAAAGAGAGGGGGGATGGAAAATGAGTGTTTAAGTGTGTTCGAGGGAGGGAGAGGGAGACAAAGAGAGGGGGTAGAGAGAGAGAGTGAGAAAAAGGTGTGGAGMGATAATGGAGAGGGATAGGTGTATCAGAGAGAGAGTAGAGAGATAGTGGGAGGGAGGTGAAGAGAGAGAGAGAGAGGGAGGGAGGGAGTAGGGGGTAGACAGAGTGAGACTAAATGTGAGAGGAARGGGAGAGATAGAAGGAACGGGGGGTAGAGATATATAAATAGATAAATGTGGGAAKATTGGAGGAGAGAGAATGAGGGGGATACAGTGAGTGAAAAATGGAGGGGGATATAGAGTGAGAGGGAGAGACGAGTACATTAAACCGAGAGAGGGGGGAGGGAGGGAAGGAGACAACAAGAGTAAAAGAGTTCTTGAGAGTGACATGGAGATATTAAGGGATAGGGTAGAAAGAGAGGGGGGTAAAKAAATAAGGGGAGGGAGGGAGAGAGCCAGGAAGAGCAGAAGAAAGCTAGAGAGTGATATGGAGAGATATAGAGAGGGATCTAGAGAGAGAGAGAGAGAGAGAGAGAGAGAGGGGGGGGAGTATAAGGGTAGGGAGGGACAAAGGGGAAGAGGGATGGGGAGACAGACAGAGAGAGAGGAGGAGGGGAGAGGGAGGGAGGGAATGGGAGGGAGGGAGGAGGGAATTAAATAGATGGAGGGATTGAGAGAGAGGGAGAGAGTTTAAGAGAGGGGGATATAGAAAGGGAGTGAATGAAACACTGTGAGGCATGGTGAGGCAAGGTATAGGTATAGGTCATGGTCTACATCTAGGTATAGGTATAGGTCTAGGTCTAGGTATGGATATTGAAATGCCTTTCTAGGTCTATGTCAAGGGAATTTATTGCCTTACCATGCCTTTTATTGCAATGTACCACTCTTTCTAGAGTGTGAAAGTTTGGGAGGGAGAGAGAGGAAGACAAAGAGGGTAGGTAGAGAGTGAGTGTGTTAGAGTGTGGGAGGGAGAGAGATGAAGACATAGAGGGGGGGTATAAAGTGTGTGTTCTAAAGTGTGGGAGGGAGAGAGAGGTATACAAATAGGGGAGGTAGAGAGAGGTAGACAAATAGGTTAGGTAGAGAGTGAGTGTGCTAGAGTGTGAGAGGGATGGAAAGGAAGACATAGAGGGGGGATAGAAAGTGTGCATGCAAGAGTGTGGGAGGGGGAGACAAGAATACAAGGAGGGGAGGTAGAGAGTGTGTGTTAGAGTGTGGGAGGGAGGGAGAGAGAGGAAGACATAGAGGAGGGCTATAAATTGTGTGTGAGATGGAGAGAGAGCAAGGCATAAAAGGGAAGTAGAGAGAGAGTGTGAGAGTGTGTGTGTGAGAGAGAGGAAGATAGAGAGGGGGGTAGAGAGAGAGGTAAATGTAGGAGAGAGGGGTAGATGTAGGAGAGAT
>ML795904.1:159192-174390 GCA_009831015.1 Picea engelmannii
TAGATTTTAACAAAGCCAAAAATAATTGACATTTAGCAGCATTAGATTTTGGTTCAAAATATTCTTTAATGATTTTATAAGAATGATAACGAATAGTACGGTTTGGTAACTTACTTTCAAGTGATTCTAGACCAATTGCATCGACCTGAATGTGCTTAGGAGTTCTTTGTAGAACAATGCTCAATCTAGGTAGGGTCAATGACCCCATATTATGTCAATCTTGACCTCCCTGTTGTGGAGTTAACAATGTTGCAGTTCTTTCCCCTTCAGTCACTGGAGGATCAAATATTTGAGAAGAGTGGACATGGGATTGACTATTTTTTGGAACATTTGTCTGTCCAACAAGAGGTTACACCACATGAAATTCTTCACCACAATGTTCTACACTAGTTGCCTCTATAATTCCATCCATTGTATAATCATCTCTAAACAAATCCTCCATCATTTTTGTTGGATTACTGAGAGGGGGGTTGAATTAGTAATAGAGAAATCTAATCCTTTTTAACCATATAATCCAAGTGTTATATCAATGAATCATTATCATCCAATAAATACAGAGTAAATAAGCAATGAACAAATGAACAAACATACACATGCATAGTATGCCATTTTTTTACGTGGAAACCCAAATCGTGAGAAAACCACAGAATGTTTTTTCTTATATGTCTTGAAGAATCACATTCATTGGAAGCACCAACTTCCTTTGTTTTCCAGCTGCAACTGGAAGGAGGCTCCAACCCCATAGATTCTCAGGCTACAACCCGAGGGAAGATCTAACTCCCCAATTCTCTGGCTACAACCAGAAGGAGGCCACAACCCCCTATGTTCTCCAGCTACAACCAGAAGGTGGCTACAACCACCTGTCCTTGGCTCGTCCTGCCACCCTGAAGTAGAAGTAGAATGATGGAACCAGTGTCAACCTGTCACTGTGGGATATACCATTGTAAACATGTACTTATAAATCTAAACCATGCATCAACCATGCATCAAGTTGTACCTGAACTTGTAATAAACATGTGCCATAAACATGTGCATCAACCATGCACCAACCTGTACCATAAACAAGTGCATCAACCATGCACCAACCTGTACCAAATAACCTATAATCAACCTGTACCATATAAAAGTGCATCCAACCATGTACCAAGTATGTACCAATCATGTGTCAACTACTCATCAACTATGAATCATGAATATGTACCAAAATAATCAACTATACACCTCATTTATGTGCCAACTCATCAACTACTTGTCTCAACCATGTACTCAACATGTACCTCAACCAAAAGCCCTCATCAATTTCATCATCCAAATCTGATTTGTATCTCTATAATAGACCTGGTGTATATGTCACATTCCTACAAACCTTCCTTAACTTCAACAACAAGAGACTAGCATTTTCATCAAACTTTTATTTAGTCTCACATGCCTAGTTTTGGATTAGTCAACAACCCTAACTTGAAGTAATCATAACTTTGTACCTACAATGTATAAAAATCTGAAACTGATAAAAAATGTTCTTCAATGTGCTTTATGCAATTCCTCCAGGTCTAACTACTTGTAACCTCTCAAAAAATGAGTTATAGCAAAAATGACATACCTTGTTGAATTTTGGCTTATTCTAGAGAGCGACCTTGTAGAGCGTTCCCCACACAAAATGTTTGTTGAATTGGTCTAAAATTGTTACACAACCTACTACGGACATTACCCTAACCAAGACATTTGGTTTCACTAAATTTGTATCTGCTATGAAGAAGTTATAACTTTTTTACCTGAAACACTTGTTTTTGACTAGTTTTAGGACTAGCCACAAACCCTATTTTCCACAGAGTGTAACTCAAAAAATACAATGACCCAGAAGATTAATTTTTTTCCACAGATACTTGGATATGTTTTCTCAATCTCATATAAATTTTAGGGTATGAATCATTATATAAACAAAGTTATAGCGAAAATGGTGAGATGACTTGTAAATAACATACCTTAGAAAGCATCATCAAAATAATTTATCGTTCCTTGCATTTCGACCTTCTTTTCTTCACCTTCCCTCAAAATTTTGGCTTAGATATCCTTGGTTACCTCAGAAACCTATAGATATTAAATATTCTCAAGTGTGATTAAAATGAGAGAGCCGTGCCTCTTATTTATACTCTCCAAGTAGCTTTCTTAAAAACATCTTTTAGGTCACTTGGCCCCACTTTCCTTATTTAAGGATTAACCCACTTCTAATTTCTCCATTAAATTTATTATTGAAATAATTTATTTTGTATTCACTTTGAATAATAATACACTCATTACTTCAAATCTCTTAAACCACTTTGACTACTTTGACCTTTTGGGGCTTCTAGATGACATATGAGGGTCCTCCAACTTCGTAAGGCCATAACTCTCAAACCGTGAGGAGTTATGTGACGTTCCACATACCACTAGAAATGGAATCACATGTAATATCCATATAAAATAGTATTATCTGGAAATATATTATAACTCATATTGTTATCCATTAAACAAACTTGGGTTCATAACCCAAACCTGGGGTCTCCAACTTCTCATGACCATAACTCTCGAACCGTGAGGACTTATGTGACGTTCCACATACCACCGGAAATGGAATGACAAGAGCTATCAATCTAGGATAGTTTACCTGAAAAATTCATTGTCCTTCATCTCATTATTCCATAATTAAGAATGGTTTCTCTTACTCCACAAAGCATCTTCCCGTGAGGGATTTCACCATAAGGGGACCACTTTGGAGTTCATCCATATTTACTTCTTATCAACCATGAAAAGACAATAATGAGTTATCTTTACATAAAAAAATATTGGGTCCATTACCCAAACATTTTTGCTGTGGGGCTTTCTTCGAGGGTTGACATCAATGATAACCAACCTTAATCAATCATCTCCCCCTTTGGCATTGATGGAAACACTCTGATGCAATACTGAAATAATATCACTCATGCTCTCCCTAGAACCATGTCTCTATCCTCCGTATCTGATAAATTTGCCTCTGTCCTCTGTATCTATTAAATCTTCTCCCCTTGGAACCATGCCTCTGTCCTCTACATATGATAAATCTCTCCCCCTTTGTCATCAATGGAAAAGGTATCTTTCCAGCCAGGGTCGCTCTCCCTGACTGAATTGTCCTCTTATGGTGCTTCCTCATGTACATATAAGACATATAAGATAAGAATTAAAAAAGAATTCATTTTGGAGTAAAAATAACTCCAAGTCTTTGGGAAAGATATTCAAAGGCTTCCCGTGGAAGTGGTTTTGTAAAGATGTCTGCCACTTGTTCTTTTGTTCCCACATACTCAACTTTGATGTTCTTTTCTACAACCTATTCCTGTAGAAAGTGATACTTGATTGGAATGTGCTTTATCTTGGAGTGCATCCCTGGGTTTTTTGAGATACTAATGGAACTTGTATTATCACAATATCTTGGAATGGGCTCATCATACTCAACTTGTATATATTTCAAAGTTTGTTTCATCCAAAGAACCTGTGTACAACATGTTGTTGTTGCAATACACTCTACCTCAGTTGTAGATAGAGATATTGATGATTGTTTCTTGCTTAGCCATGATACCAAACACTCACCTAAGTAGAACGTTTCTCCACTGGTGCTTCGTCAATCATCAATACAACCTGCCCAATCTGCATCTGTGTAGGAAATAAGTGATAGATCTTTTCCTTTTGGATACCATAATACAAACTCTTGTGTTCCTTTGAGATATTTGAAAATCCTCTTTACTGCTAATACATGTGATTCCTTTGGTGCTGCTTGAAATCATTCCACCTATCCAACTAATTGCATTACATATGGTCTAGATGTTGACACATATAGTAGGTTGCCAATCATTGACCTGTATTGCCTTTGATCTGTAGAATTTGAATCATCATCTTTGCTCAACTTACAACTGGTTTGCATGGGAGTTATAACTGGTTTGCAATCCTCCATTCCGAACCTCTTTAGCATTTCTCTGATATACTTGGGTTTGAGAAATAAAAATTCCTTGGTTTCTTTGATGTATCTGAAGTCCTAGAAAGAAGGATAGTTCTCCAAGTAATGACATTTCAAATTCATTATGCATGTCTTTTGAAAATTTCTAGCTTAACCTTTCATCATCACTACCAAAAATAATATCATCAACATAAACTTCAATTAATAAAATATTACCTTGACTTACCTTGATGTAGAGATTGTTTTCTGCACTTCCTTTTCTGAACCCTACCTGTTGCAGATACTTATCCAGTCTGGAGTGCCATATTCTAGGAGCCTGTTTTAGACCATACAAGGCCTTCTTTAACTTACATACATAGTTTGTTGTAATGTACCTCAAAAATCACCATAATTTTTTTTTTATTTTTTTTTGTACATTTATCCTTGAAAAGTTTCGAGATCTCAAGAAACTAAGCTTTCTGTTAGAAGACTTGAGTCTGATGGTTTGTTTAGATTCCTTACTGTCATCGACTGTCCTTACCATTAAACTTAAGTTTTCTAAACAATGATATAATGAGTATTTACTCACCACTTCAATGTTTAACTAAGATCCTGAAATTTATAATTACCCTCCTTTTTGCTAGTACCTATAATACTACCACACTCTTAACAATACAAACAAATTTGGGGTTTTTATGACCAAAACCCTACAAAGAAAAATTACCCTCTATTCGCAATACAATCGACTTGTAAAGCAGTATGTTACTTCTGTACCTCTATCTGGGATGAATACTCCCAATGTTCTTTTATCAGTCCATTCATTAAATTAACAGGGTTGTTCCCATAATATTAAGTTTCTTCTATGTTCCTATAGCTTTGTGAAGAAACAGAGGTCAATTGGGTTTTGGTGACTGCAAGTGTCGAACAAAATAAAGGACCCTGTGGTTTGCTGAAATCCAAAATACGGAACGAATGGGGGCCAACATTTCAGGGTTTCAGGATTCAGGGCTTTGCGAGTGCAAGAGTTGGACATCAACACACAACATTTCTTGAAATTATGACAAGATGTTGAGTACTTTGGGGTTTTGGGGTTTGGGTTTTTGTGAATACAAAAGTCAAAACATCAACACACTACAACTTTGAAAAAGTGAAAGGTGATTAGTACTTCGAGAAATTGGAGGTCGGGATTTCAAGAGTGCAAGTGCCCAAACAACTGCATATTCAAACCTCTGAAATGAGGAAAAAGGGAAGGTGGGTCCGACACTTCGGGATTTTAGGATTCAGAACTTCACGAGTTCCAGTGTCCAAACCTTGACATACACAAATTTTTGAAATGCGAGAACAGGAAAGGTGAGACCCGCATTTTGGGATTTCGGTGTTCAGGTTTTCATGGTGTTCATAGCCAAACATCCAACGTACGACAATTCCTGAATTGAGAAAAAAAAGGCACTAACATTTTGGGATTTCGGGGTTTCAAATATCGAGCCACAACAAAAAACAATCCCCGAATTTCGAAAGGTGAAAGGGTGCAGTGCCAACACTTCAAGATTTCAGGTTTCGGTGTTTCAAAAGTCAAACATAGCACACAACAGTTCCCTAATTCCGAAGGTGAAAGGAAGTGGGACCAACACTTCGGGATTTTGGGATTCGGGGTTTCGAGGTTTGTAACCACCAAGAAACAACACACTACAACTCCCGAATTCAGAAAAAGTGAAAGCTTTGGGGTTTCAAATGCCAAACTTTCAAAATGATGTGAAAAGGAGAAGGTGGGTCCCACATTTCAGGATTTTGGTGGTTCAAAACTTCGTGAGTTCAAATGCCCCAAACCTCTTACGTAACCAGCTTCCAAAATGTTAAAAGGGGAAGTTTCGGGGTTTCAGGATTCAGAATGGTGTGAGTCCAGAATCCATACATCAATATACACGAACCTCCAAAAGGAGAAAAGAAAGTTGGACTGAGTTTTTCCTCACAAAATTTTGAAAACCTAAGGTCTTAGGAATTTCCCATGCACAGAAGGGTACAAAGGATAAATTTTTTTGTATAAGGTAAATTCTTATAATATTCACTTAGAGTCTCTTTTTATCAATGCATTAAACGTCAATAGTACTGGATCTGTGCATTTATGTAAATACATGATTAAGAATATCATTCCATCAGAGATTGGTCATTATAAAAGATATTCCGAGGGATCTGAGTTTGGTTTCCTGGGGATGTATCTACAGAGAGGATCTGCCTCATTGTCATTAATCTCCTCCTTTCTGTAGTTACTTATAGAAATACAATTTCAGATTTCCTTTAGGTATATTCCCCACAACAAACAAAAATGGAAAACATTACAGTTCCAATTTAATCAGATACAATACACTAGATGCAAAAAGGGTCATACAGACAGAGAATGTAGCTTATTTCAGTTCAGATTCAATAGATACATAACATCAAAAGACATAGCCATTCATAGTAGAGAGGGGAAAATTAACATATTTGAATCCAATCCAAGGGAAGACAAAGGGAACAACCACGTTCCTCCCAACCGTAGGACAGGGAATCCAAATCTATTTGCCTGATTCACCCCCTAGCCTGACCATGAATCCATGAGGGTGAACTTGGAGACTCCTCCTCAGCGATGTCCTTTAATTCCAATAGTTATCCTCTTGACTCACACTTACTCAACAGTGCTCATAATAGCAAGGCGATTCTATTTCTGCAAGATCATCTTTCCTCATACTTAATCTGTAGTGTTCATAATAGCAAGAGAGCTCAGGAATCCTTTCCCAACATACTTGGCAGCATCCTACCTCCTCGCATATGTTATTTATCAATTTTGCCCAGGTCTTTTCCCTCCTTTGGGTATTTTCACATCTTTCTTAATCGCTAACTTTTAGGGGCTTCCTGTGGCCAAATCTCTGATTTGCCTCTTGTAATCATCATCCCAGAGGCAGTTCCAACTTGTTCCCCACTCATGGAGTCATGGTCAGCTGATTTTTTTAACATTATTGTTCCATTTGTCCTCCTACAGTTAATATAAATATTGTGTTGTGACACAAGTGTCATAGTCAAATAGTTATTTGAGTCTAAACATATCTCTGCCCAATAGTCACAGTAATTAAATTACAATTATTAAATTCGAAATTCAGAATTGCCATAAATGGAAAAAAAATTCCAGATTCAAATTTGCCAAAAATGGAAATAAATTTCCAGCACACAAAATAAAAATATTTATTTTTGTGGGATGTCACATCCTTTCCCCCTTCATTAAAACACTTTCCTCGGTGTTCGTTCCTTTCCTGGAATAGGATTGGATGAGATTTCCGCAAATATCCCTCCAATTCCCAAGTTGCCTCCTCAAGACTAAAGTGCTTCCATTGCTCCTTTACCTAAGCGACGACTCTGTTCCGAAGTGTTATTTCTCTCCGGTCCAAAATGCACAGCGGTTCCACCTCGAACTTGCCCTCGGGTTCCACCTGCACCAAGTTCCAATCATTCATATGAGTAGGTTCATGAATGTACTTTTTCAACAAAGAAACATGAAACACATTATGAATTCTTAGATTAGCTAGAAGTGCAAGTTGATATGCTACAGGTCCAATTCGAGTGAGTATCTCGAAGGGCCCACAAAACCTAGGTTCCATATTGGCATAGTTCCCCAACTTTAGTGAGCTTTTTTGGGCTTTGACCTTTAAATAAGCATGGTCTCCCACTTGGAATTCCAGATGTCTTCTTTTCTGATCCGCATAACTCTTTTGTCTGTCCAGTGTTTCTTTTAAGTTTTGTTGTACTTTATTTACCATGTTCTCCATTTCTTGGAGCATCTCTGGTCCAACCATGAGTCTGTTAGCCAGGTTATCCCAGCTAATTGGAGTTGTACACTTTCTGTCATACAGTATTTCGAAAGGGCTCAACTTAGCCAAAGTTTGGTACCCATTGTTATATGCAAATTCTACCAAGTGCAGGTAGTCTTCCCACTTGTTCGGATTTGTTCTTACATACATGCAAAGCATATCCTCTATGATTTTATTTTTCCTTTCGGTTTGTCCATCTATTCGTGGATGATAACTCATACTGAAATTCAAATTAGTATTTAGCCCTGCAAACAATTCCTTCCAAAAAGCAGATGTGAATTTTACATCTCTATCAAAAATCACCATTTTAGGAATACCATGCAGTCTAAAAATTTCTTTCATGAATATTTCAGCAATGTTAATAGCTTTAAAAGTAGACTTTACAGGAATAAAGTGTGTAGACTTACTGAGTGTATCGATTACAACCATGATAGAATCATTATGTTTCTGAGTTTTAGGAAAACCTGTTATAAAGTCCAGTGATACGGTCTCCCATTTCCATTCTGGTACTGGTAATGGCTGCAATAGGCTGACTGGATGTTGGTGTTCAACTTAACCTGTTGACAATCTTGGCACCTAGCCAAATACTTTGTTGTTTCGCCCTTCATATTAGGCCAGTAAAATAGTTTTCTGAGCACTGTTATTTTTTTCTAGTAACCTGGATGGCTAGAATATGGTTTCTTATGCACTTCATCTAAAATAGTTAATTTTAGCACTGTTGAATTTGGTATGTAAAGTCTATTTTTAAATCTTAATATTCCATGTTTGTCGATACTTATATCTAGTTTATCTGAGTTTGTGATATTGTTTTGCAATTCTGCCACCATCTTAGTGTAATTTCTGTCGTTAATTCCTACCGCTTTTACTCTTTGTTCTAGATCACTTTCTGCCCTGCTGATATTTATCTCAAATAACCCATGGAATCTTATGCTTAAAACATCTGCTACTTTATTTTCCTTTCCCTTGATATGTCTTACCTTGAAGTCCAATTCACTCAAGAAGGATAGCCACCTTGCTTGTCTTGCATTAAGGTCTAGTTGGTTAAACAAATATTTCACTCCGCTATTATCCGTCAATAATAAGAAATTCCTACCCATTATATAGTGTCTCCACATTTTTAAGGCATGTATTACTACTACCAATTCTAAGTCATGAGTGACATAATTTCGCTCATGTTCCTTTAATTTCGGGGATTCATAACAAATCACGTGCCCTTCATGAGTTAGAATACCACCTAGTCCCTCTTTACTTGCATCAACACATATTGTGAAGTCTTTATCTGGGTCTGCTACCTTCAAGATGGGCGTCGATGTCAATAATTATTTTAGCTTGTTAAAACTATCTTGACACTTTTGCGACCAGTTAGACTTGGTCCCTTTATTTTGTAATGACGTGATAGGGTAGGCTATCTTGGAGAACCCTTCTATAAATCTACGATAATATCTGGCGATTCCCATGAATGACCGGATATCTGCCACATCCTTAGGCACTAGCCATTCCATGATGACTTTTATCTTTTCTGGGTCTACGACAATACCTTCAGACGAAATGACATGTCCTAAATATTGTATTTCTTTTTGATAAAAATCATATTTGTCGAATTTTGCGTATAGTTTGTGTTTCTTTAGTATTTGTAGAACTATTCGTAAGTGTTCATCATGTTCCTCCTCCATTTTAGAATAGACCAGAATATCGTCGATAAATACTACTACAAACTTGTCTAAGTACTGGCTGAAACTGTGGTTCATTAAGCACATAAATGTGGCTGGTGCATTGGTGAGTCAGAAAGGTATGACTACAAACTCGTAGTGTCTGTATCTTGTTCGAAAAGCTGTTTTTTCTATGTCCTGGTCCTTTATCCTAACTTGATGATAACCAGATCGTAAATACAAGTTTGAGAAGATCTTGGCCCCAACAACTTGATCGAACAGATCATTTATCCGTGGTAAGGGGTATTTTTTCTGAATGATCACTTTGTTCAGTTGCCTATAATCGATACATAGTCTTAGAGTACCATGTTTCTTTTTCACAAAGAGGACTGGTGCTCCCCATGGCGAGACACTTGGTCTGATATATTCTTTATCCAACAATTTATGTAATTGTATGTTTAATTCTGTCAGTTCTGGTAGACTCATTTGGTAGGGTGCTTTTGAGATAGGGGCTGATCTGGGTAGTAAGTCTATGGAGAAATCTATTTCTCTCCTAGGAGGAAATTCTAGTATCTCATCAACAAACATGTCTCTGAATTCCCATAGAACAACAAAGTCTTCTAACTTGGGTTTATCTTAGTTTTCTAATAGATTCGTTTCTTGGATGGCATAAATTTGACATCCCTTTCTAATACATTTCTTGATTTGCATCGCTAAAACTTGTCTGATTGATACAAGTTTTGGTATGCCTTAGGCTATTCTAACAATGCCAAAATTATCTTTATAGCTAAGTATCTTCGTATAACAATCTAGTACTGCTTTGTGTTGTTCCAACCAATCCATATTGATAATCATATCATAAGACCCTAGGGGTAGGATGTAAAGATTGGTCCTTATCTTTTGACCATCTAAGCTGAACTCAAGATCCGAAATAAAATTGACTACTTTTCTTTTAGTACTTGTTGCTAGTTGTACAAGCCAAGATTTTGCATGCTTTTGTTTCTTAAGTTTATTTGACTCTACTACATCGGGAGTAATATAAATTAACGTAGCTCCAGGGTCTATTAAAGTAGAAATTCGAGTTTCATGGATTTTACCGTCAATCTCTACCACCAAGGACTAGTGGTCAACTTGTCAACCATCTATGGCTGCATTTATCCAATGCAAACTTCTGCCCATGTCTCCTACTGTCGAGGCTTCCTGCAAATTTTGGACAACAGATCTGTTTGTTGCAATTAAACGTGGATAGTTCCTCCTTGGATAAGGCTCTCCACACTCCCAACACTTTAATGGTTCACGGGAGTTGTCCCCAAACTTCTCCATTCCCAGGTTAACCGGTTTGCCGCTACCTTGCATGTTCGGATGATTGGAGTGAAAATCCTTCCTTGGGAAATTTTTTGCTGCATTCCAATAAGGAGATGGCTGCTATCCCTTCTTTCGTTCGTTTATTCCATATTGCTTCTTATCCTTCTAGATCTTGGGAAACTCTACCCGCTACTTATACTGGTCATAGCACATTCATTCTTTCCTGAATGCCTCACTAAAGGATTTGGGGTTGTCAAACTCAATTCTGTCTCTGTAGGATTGTGGTAAATAGCTTAAAAATCGTTAGATTTTTACCTTATCCACCCATATGTATGGTACGAACCTTAGTAGTTCCATAAATTTATTTATAAGGTTCTCCATTGTCATTTGTCTGAGTCGTAACTCATAAAATTCTTTTGTCTTCCTTTCATAATAGCTTTCAGAAAGGTATTGTTTCTTAAAATACTTCTTAAAGTCAGACCATTCCAAATGTTTCTCCTTTAGGCCCTTGGCCAATTTCAAGTCCTGCCACCAAATGTTGGCCTTCCCCTTTAGATTGTAGATGGCCATTCTGACCTTCATGTTGCTGAAATAGTTGTAGATTTGGAAGTATTTTTTTATGTCCAACAACCATGCCTTGAATTCTTCTCCTGTCCTGGATTCTCCATCAAAAGTAGTTGGTTTAATCTTTTTAAATTCTCCTTCAAGGTGGTTTTCTTATTTTCTTTTTCTGTCTGCTATGGTTTTGCCTTCAGCTGAAGGTGTCCCTTCAGACAAACTGTCTCCTTTTCTGTTTTCGCACCAAAATTCTTGGAGGCCCTTTTGCTGACCTCTTCCTCCTGGTTATTATCTTTTGGAATTTTCTTGGTTATTATACTACGCAGTAGGACTTCATTTATCTATTGTTGTTCCTACTATGCCTTCTTCAATTTTTCATTGTCGGCCTTGAAACCTTGTATTTCAACAATAAGGTTTCTCATTATTTCCAACACCTCCCTGGGTGAGCTTCCATCACTGTTTTGTCTTGGATCTCCAGGAGGTCCTTGTTGCATATTCTCTTCCACCCCGATTTCTTCACCTTCTTGGGCTGCCATTATTTATTTTTTATTTTTTATTTTTTATATGTCTGGAGGACTCAACAACTAGTTGGGCACGTGGTCGTGCTATCCAACTGCTACCACTATAACCTTCAGGTGTGCCGATGAGGCCCCTTACATGGCACACATTGTAAGTCAGGGGGATTTGAACTCGAAACCTCATGGAACTTCATTTTCACGACACTTTCCAATTGAGCTACCCCCTCGGGGGCTTGGGCTGCCATTACTCAACACAAAACAGAAAAGCTTTATGTTTGTAATCCACAAGATTTTTTAGTTTTTTCATAAATCAGAATATATACTATGCAATTAATGTGGCCCTTTTCAGGTCCAGTGTTGTAACTTTTTCTCTGATACCATATGTAATGTACCTCAAAAATCACCATAATTTTTTTTAATTTTTTTTATTTGTACATTTATCCTTGAAAAGTTTCGAGATCTCAAGCAAGTAAGATTTCTGTTAGAAGACTTGAGTCTGATGGTTTGTTTAGAGTCCTTACTGTCATCGACTGTCCTTACCATTCAACTTAAGTTTTCTAAACGATGATATAATGAGTATTTACTCACCACTTCAATGTTTAACTAAGATCCTGAAATTTATAATTACCCTCTTTTCTGCTAGTACCTATAACACTACCACACTCTTAACAATACAAACAATTTTGGGGTTTTTATGACAAAAACCCTACAAAGAAAAATTACCCTCTGTTCACAATACAATCGACTTATAAAGCGGTCTATTACTTCTGTACCTCTATCCGGGATGAAGACTCCCAATGTTCTTTTACAAGTCCATTCATTAAATTAACAGGATTGTTCCCATAATAATAAGTTTCTTCTAAGTTCCTACAACTTTGTGAAGAAATAGAGGTCAATCAGGTTTTGGTGATCACAAGTGCCGAACAAAATAAAGGACCCTGTGGTTTTCCGAAATCCGAAATACGGAACGACTGGGGGCCAGCATTTCAGGGTTTTGGAATTCAAGGCATCGTGAGTGCAAGAGCCGGGCATCAACACACAACATTTCCCAAAATTGTTACAAGATGTCGAGTACTTCGGGGTTTCAGGGTTCAGGTTTTCGTCAATACAAAAGTCAAAACATCAACACACTACAACTCTGAAAAAGCAAAAGGTGATTAGTACTTCAGGAAATCGGAGTTTGAGATTTCGCGAGTGCAAGTGCCCAAACAACTGCATATTCAAACCTCTGAAATGAGGAAAAAGTGAAGGTGGGTCCCGCACTTCAGGATTTTTGGATTGATAACTTCATGAGTTTCGATTTCCAAATCTTGACATACACAAATTTCCTAAATGCGAGAACGAGAAAGGTGTACCCTCATTTCAGGATTTCGGTGTTCAAGGTTTCACGATGTTCATAGCCAAACATCCAATGTACCACAATTGCCAAATTGCGAAAAGATAGGCACTAACATTTCAGGATTTCAGGGTTTCAAATATCGAGCCACAGCACACAAGAATCCCCGAATTCTGAAAGGTGAAAGGGTGCAGAGCCAACACTTAAGGATTTTGGGTTTTGGGGTTTCGGGGTTTCAAACGTCAAACACAACACACAACAATTCCCCAATTCTGAAGGTGAAAGGAAGTGGGACCAACACTTCGAAATTTCAAGATTCGGGGTTTTAGGGTTTGTAACCACCAAGCAACAACACACTACAACTCCCGAATTCCGAAAAGTGAAAGCTTCGGGGTTTCAAATGCCAAAATTCTAAAAAGATGAGAAAAGGAGAAGGTGGGTCCCACATTTCGAGATTTCAGGGGTTCGAAACTTCGTGAGTTCAAATGCCCCAAACCTCCTACGTAACCAGCTTCTGAAATGTGAAAAGGGGAAGCTTTGGGGTTTCGATATTCGGAATGGTGTGAGTTCAGAATCCATACATCAATATACATGAACCTCTGAAAGGTGAAAAGAAAGTTGGACTGAGTTTTTCCTCACAAAATTCGAAAAACCTAAGGTCTTAGGAATTTCCCATGCACAGAAGGGTACAAAGGATAATTTTTTTTGTACAAGGTAAATTCTTATAATATTCACTTAGAGCCTCTTTTAATCAACGCATTAAACGTCAATAGTACTGGATCTGTGCATCTATGTAAATACATGATTAAGAATATCATTCCATCAAAGATTGGTCATTATAAAAGATGTTCTAAGGGATCACGTATATTCCACACAACAAACAAAAATGGAAAACATTACAGTTCCAATTTAATCAGATACAATACACCAAATGCAAAAAGGGTCATACAGACAGAGAATGTTGCTTATTCCAGTTCAGACTCAATAGGTACATAACATCAAAAGACATATCCATCCATACTAGAGAGGGGAAAATTAACATATCTGAATCCAATCCGTGGGAAGACAAAGCGAACAACCACGTTCCTCCCAACCATAGAACAGGGCAGCCAAATCTACTTGCCCGATTCACCCCCTAGCCTAACCATGAATCCATGAGGGCGAACTTGGAGACTCCTCTTTAGCTATGTCCTTCAATTCAAACAGTTATTCTCTTACCTCACACTTACTCAACAATGTTCATAACAGCAAGGCGATTATGTTTCTGCAAGCTCCTCTTGCCTCACACTTAATCCATAGTGTTCATAACAACAATAGAGCTCAGGAATCCTTTCCTAGGATACTTGGCAGCATCTTGCCTCCTCGCATATGCAATTTATCAATTTTTCCCAGGTCTTTTCCCTCCTTTGGGGATTTTGGCAGCTTTCTTAATCCCTGACTTTCAGGGGCTGCCAGTGGCCAAATCTCCAATTTTCCACTTGTAATCATCATCCCAGAGGTAGTTCCAACTTGTTCTCCACTCATGGAGTCATGGTCAGCTGATTTTTTTAACATGGTTGTTCCATTTTTCCTCCTACAGTTAATATAAATATTTTGTTGTGACACAAGTATCATAGTTAAATAGTTAGTTGAGTCCAAACAGATCTTTGCCCAATAGTCACAATAATTAAATTACAATTATTAAATTCAAAATTCAGAATTGCCATAAATGACAAAAAATTCCCAGATTCGAATTTGCCAAAAACAAAAATAAATTTCCATCACACAAAATAAAAATATTTATTTTTGGTGGATGTCACATCTATGTTCTCTGACAACTGAAATCCTTCTGTTTGTTCAATGTAGACTTCTTCTTCAAGTTCCCCATTCAAAAAAGTTGATTTTACGTCCATCTGATATACTTTAACATTTTTGGAGCATGCATAAGCTAAAAGTAAACGGATTGCTTCCATTCTGGCAATTGGGGAAAATGTCTCTTCAAAGTTGATTCCTTCAATCTGTGCATATCCTTTACATACCAATCTAGCTTTGTTCCTTGTAACCTGTCCAT
>ML795904.1:174440-184661 GCA_009831015.1 Picea engelmannii
GTTCTTTTACAAGTCCATTCATTAAATTAACAGGATTGTTCCCATAATAATAAGTTTCTTCTAAGTTCCTACAACTTTGTGAAGAAATAGAGGTCAATCAGGTTTTGGTGATCACAAGTGCCGAACAAAATAAAGGACCCTGTGGTTTTCCGAAATCCGAAATACGGAACGACTGGGGGCCAGCATTTCAGGGTTTTGGAATTCAAGGCATCGTGAGTGCAAGAGCCGGGCATCAACACACAACATTTCCCAAAATTGTTACAAGATGTCGAGTACTTCGGGGTTTCAGGGTTCAGGTTTTCGTCAATACAAAAGTCAAAACATCAACACACTACAACTCTGAAAAAGCAAAAGGTGATTAGTACTTCAGGAAATCGGAGTTTGAGATTTCGCGAGTGCAAGTGCCCAAACAACTGCATATTCAAACCTCTGAAATGAGGAAAAAGTGAAGGTGGGTCCCGCACTTCAGGATTTTTGGATTGATAACTTCATGAGTTTCGATTTCCAAATCTTGACATACACAAATTTCCTAAATGCGAGAACGAGAAAGGTGTACCCTCATTTCAGGATTTCGGTGTTCAAGGTTTCACGATGTTCATAGCCAAACATCCAATGTACCACAATTGCCAAATTGCGAAAAGATAGGCACTAACATTTCAGGATTTCAGGGTTTCAAATATCGAGCCACAGCACACAAGAATCCCCGAATTCTGAAAGGTGAAAGGGTGCAGAGCCAACACTTAAGGATTTTGGGTTTTGGGGTTTCGGGGTTTCAAACGTCAAACACAACACACAACAATTCCCCAATTCTGAAGGTGAAAGGAAGTGGGACCAACACTTCGAAATTTCAAGATTCGGGGTTTTAGGGTTTGTAACCACCAAGCAACAACACACTACAACTCCCGAATTCCGAAAAGTGAAAGCTTCGGGGTTTCAAATGCCAAAATTCTAAAAAGATGAGAAAAGGAGAAGGTGGGTCCCACATTTCGAGATTTCAGGGGTTCGAAACTTCGTGAGTTCAAATGCCCCAAACCTCCTACGTAACCAGCTTCTGAAATGTGAAAAGGGGAAGCTTTGGGGTTTCGATATTCGGAATGGTGTGAGTTCAGAATCCATACATCAATATACATGAACCTCTGAAAGGTGAAAAGAAAGTTGGACTGAGTTTTTCCTCACAAAATTCGAAAAACCTAAGGTCTTAGGAATTTCCCATGCACAGAAGGGTACAAAGGATAATTTTTTTTGTACAAGGTAAATTCTTATAATATTCACTTAGAGCCTCTTTTAATCAACGCATTAAACGTCAATAGTACTGGATCTGTGCATCTATGTAAATACATGATTAAGAATATCATTCCATCAAAGATTGGTCATTATAAAAGATGTTCTAAGGGATCACGTATATTCCACACAACAAACAAAAATGGAAAACATTACAGTTCCAATTTAATCAGATACAATACACCAAATGCAAAAAGGGTCATACAGACAGAGAATGTTGCTTATTCCAGTTCAGACTCAATAGGTACATAACATCAAAAGACATATCCATCCATACTAGAGAGGGGAAAATTAACATATCTGAATCCAATCCGTGGGAAGACAAAGCGAACAACCACGTTCCTCCCAACCATAGAACAGGGCAGCCAAATCTACTTGCCCGATTCACCCCCTAGCCTAACCATGAATCCATGAGGGCGAACTTGGAGACTCCTCTTTAGCTATGTCCTTCAATTCAAACAGTTATTCTCTTACCTCACACTTACTCAACAATGTTCATAACAGCAAGGCGATTATGTTTCTGCAAGCTCCTCTTGCCTCACACTTAATCCATAGTGTTCATAACAACAATAGAGCTCAGGAATCCTTTCCTAGGATACTTGGCAGCATCTTGCCTCCTCGCATATGCAATTTATCAATTTTTCCCAGGTCTTTTCCCTCCTTTGGGGATTTTGGCAGCTTTCTTAATCCCTGACTTTCAGGGGCTGCCAGTGGCCAAATCTCCAATTTTCCACTTGTAATCATCATCCCAGAGGTAGTTCCAACTTGTTCTCCACTCATGGAGTCATGGTCAGCTGATTTTTTTAACATGGTTGTTCCATTTTTCCTCCTACAGTTAATATAAATATTTTGTTGTGACACAAGTATCATAGTTAAATAGTTAGTTGAGTCCAAACAGATCTTTGCCCAATAGTCACAATAATTAAATTACAATTATTAAATTCAAAATTCAGAATTGCCATAAATGACAAAAAATTCCCAGATTCGAATTTGCCAAAAACAAAAATAAATTTCCATCACACAAAATAAAAATATTTATTTTTGGTGGATGTCACATCTATGTTCTCTGACAACTGAAATCCTTCTGTTTGTTCAATGTAGACTTCTTCTTCAAGTTCCCCATTCAAAAAAGTTGATTTTACGTCCATCTGATATACTTTAACATTTTTGGAGCATGCATAAGCTAAAAGTAAACGGATTGCTTCCATTCTGGCAATTGGGGAAAATGTCTCTTCAAAGTTGATTCCTTCAATCTGTGCATATCCTTTACATACCAATCTAGCTTTGTTCCTTGTAACCTGTCCATATTCATTCAATTTGTTCCTGAAAAACCATTTTGTGTCAATCACATTCTTATTCTTTGGTCTTGGAACCAATTCCCAGGTGTAATTTTTCTCTATTTGATCCAATTATTCATCCATGGCCTTATTCCAAAATCCATCCTTGCTAGCTTCTTCAAACCAAATTGGTTCAATTGTAGATAAGAGTGCTAGGTGTGTTTGTTTTGGTGAACGGATTTTTCTTCTAGTCTCAACTCCTGCATCTTTGTTTCCAAAAATATGATCTGAAGGATGATTCTTCTGTACTCGTTTGCTAGGTGTCTTTGGAGATACTTTCTGAACTTGCTCTTCTTCTTCTATCGGATTATTTTCATTTTCATCTTCCTCTTATACTTATTTTTCATCTTCTTCCTCGAAAATTTGTTCCATTGATTTGTTTTCTTCTTCCTTTGATTTTGGTCTGCCTGTTTCATCAATTGTTAAGTTAATGCTTTCCACAACTTTGTTCATTCTTATATTGTAACACTTGTATGCTTTCATTGTACTTGAGTAACTAGCAAGTATTCATTTTTCCACATGAGAGTCAAACTTTCCCATTATGCCATCTTCTCTTTTGATGTAGCATTTGCTTCCAAAAACTCTGAAATGATTCACATTTGCTGGTCTTCCTTTCCATAGCTCATAAGGAGTTTTATTAGTGTTGTTTCTGAGATTTACTTTGTTTTAAATATGAACTGTTGTATGCACTACCTGTGTCCAAAATATATCTGTCAATTTGGAATCCATTAGCATTGTTCAAGCCATTTCTTGTACTGTCCTATTCTTTCTTTCAACAACTCCATTTTGTTGAGGTGTCCTAGCAATGAAGAATTCCCTTTTTATTCCATGACTTCTATAGTAGTCCATAAATTCCTTTGAAGTGAACTCTCCTCCATTATCAAATCTCAAACATTTGATTCTTGAATCCATCTCATTTTCAACCATTTCCTTGTAGATTTTGAAGTTTTCAAAAGCTTCTGACTTGTTCTTAAAAAAAAAAACTGCAGTCATTCTTGTATAATCATCAACTAATAACATAAAGTTTTTTTCACCTTTTAAGCCCTTTGTTGTAGTTGGTCCAATTAGATCAGTGTGCACAATTTTCAGTGGTCTTTTTGTTGAATATTCCTTTGATTTGAACCTAGTCTTTGCTTGTTTTCCTTGTTGTCAATGCTTGCATAAAGTGCTGGTTGGTTTCGTGATCTGGGGCATTTCTATGGCTGCTTCTCTTTTGTTGACTTTGAAAAGGTTATCAAAATGCATGTGACCCATTATTCTATACCATAGACAACTTTCATCTTCCTTTACTAAACAACACTTTTCATTTTCAATTTCACTTAACACATATATGTTGTTTGAATTTCTTGCAGCTGTACCGACCAATTTCCTTGAACCTTCCTTTCTTATCTCACACTTTTCTGAATCGAAAGTAAGTTTATGACCTTGGTCACACATTTGACTCACACTTAGAAGATTATGTTTCATATCTTCTACCAGTAGAACATCTTGTGTCTTTTCATTCTTGTTCCCAATTTAGACTGTGCCTTCTCCAATGATTTTGGATGAATTATCATTTACGAAGGAGACTGATCCATTTTTTTCTTTTTGTAATGTAAGAAATTTGTCTTTATCACCTATCATGTGTTTTGAACATCCATTGTCAACATACCAACTGTGTTTCTTCTTCTTAGCTTGTAGAGCGACTGTGCATTCTTCATTGTTATATTGATCTTGGTTTCTTATCCATGTCATTTTCTGAGGTTCTTGTCTATGACTGTTGTTATTTTGTTGAGGTTCTTTAGGAGGGACTATAATTTTTCAATCCTTGGCCATGTGTCCAAAATTGTTACATTTTTAACATTCCACTTCAGTGCTCAAAGATTCAAACCTATTGTAACTTCTTCTTTGTGTGTCACTAGGTCTCCTTGAATAATCCCTTTGTGTATAACTCTCAAAGTTGTTACTTCTCCTGTTGTTAGCTCTGCAATTCACAGCTTTATGTCCAAAATTATTACATGCATAACATAAACCAAAAAATATAGTTTGATACGTGGGAGTTGAAGATCTTCTGAAAGGAGGGACTCTTATGAATCCTTCTTCTTCTTGAGGCCTATATGTCTATTGTTGATTTTGAAATCTGAATCTTCTTGGTGGAGGAGTGTCCCTGTAAACTTCCTTGTATATCTTCCTATCCTCTTTGATTGTTTCTGCATAGCTCTTTGGATTTGTTTCTTGCTCTGTTATTTTGGAGCTTGATCCCTTTTCTGTCTGATTGTATCCAAGTCTAGACTTGTCAAGATGAGATTTTTTATTGTTGATGATATCATCCAAAACTTTTGAGCTATTCTGCATATTTTTCTTTTGAATATCATTTCTTAGTGTAACAACCTCTGCTTCCAAGTTTCCAATGATCTTTTCCTTTTCTTCTAGTTGTTCTTTTAGTGCTTCTTCAATTCTTTTATCTTCTTCTATTTGAACCTTCAATTTTGTGATCATTTGTTCTAGTTCTTGAGTGTCATTTTTCTTGTCTAGTTCTTCTTGTAGTTTCTTGTTTTTATTCTTTTCTCTTCTGATAACTTCTATGAGACACATTAATTCTTCTCGATAGTCAACTTCCTCCTCTTCAATTTCTTATTCAACTTCTTTACATTCTTATTCGGCTTCTTCAAATTCTTCTTCAGAGTCTTCTTTGTTAGAGTCTTTTACTACCATGAATAGAACTCTTCCTGTCTCATTGTCACCGACTTCATCTTCATCTGATGATGAGATGTCTTCTTTGGTGTATAAGCTTTTCTTGAAAACTTTCTTTGTAGTTCTTTTGCCTTTATATGTGTGTTTTACATTTGAGCAATCTTCATCATTTCTCTTTTTCTTATGAGGACATTTGTTAACAAAATGACCAATACCATCACAATTAAAATAAATTAAAGGGAGCTTACCTCTATACCTACCGTTGGTTCCCTTGTTCAATCTTTTGACGAAGTTGGCCACTTATTCATCATCTTCTGAGGCATCGGTGTTCCTGCTATATTCTTCTTGTTCATTTTTCTTTTTCTTTGATCTTTTGGATGCCTTGAAGGCTTCTTCTTTTACATCTGGATTTTCCTTCTCAGTTCTCATTTCATATGCTGTGAAGATTCCATGTAGTTCATCCATGTTTATTGAGTCCAGATCCGATCTTTCTTCTAGTGCTGATATCTTAGGGTTGAATCTCATAGGAAGAGATCTTAGTATCTTTTGAACAATTACAGATTCTTCAATTTCTTCTCCCAATCCTATGATTTCATTCACATTTTTATCGACTCATAAGAAGTAGGCTATGATATCTTCATCTTCCTTCATTTTTAGTTGTTCGAACTGACCTATGTAAGTTTGAATCTTTGCTACTTTGACTATTGTATCTCCTTCATAAAGTATTTTGAATCTTGTCCCAAATCTCTTTAGCAGATTTACAGTGTGCAACTTTGGTGAATAGTGTATTACTGAGACTATTCAAAAGTGCATTTGTGGCTTTAGAATTATTCTCACCAAGTTTTTCTGCTTTTTCATTTGTTGGTGGAACAATTGGTGCTGTGTATCCATCTACAATTGATTGTCAAACTTGAAATACCTGTGCCTGTATATATGTCCTCATCCTTATGCTCCAAAAAACATACTTCTGTCCATCAAATTGTGGTATTCGATTTTTATATGAGTTGGTACTCTCCATGATCTACCTTTTAGTGGTTAAACTAATTTATGAAGGAACCTTCTCTGATACCAATTGTTGGATTACTAAGAGGGGTGGGGGGGTGAATCAGTGATAGAAAAATCTAATCCTTTTTGACCATATAATCCAAGTGTTATATCAATGAAGCATTATCATCCAATAACTGCAGAGTAAATAAGCAATGAACAAATGAACAAACATACACATACACAGTACACCAGTGTTTTATGTGGAAACCCAAATTGGGAGAAAACCATGGAATGCTTTTTCTTATATGTCTTGAGGAATTACATTCATTGGAAGCACCAACTTCCTTTGTTTTCTAGCTGCAACTGGAAGGAGGCTCCAACCCCCTAGTTTCTTAGGCTACAACTTGAGGGAAGCTCTAATTCCCCAATTCTATGGCTACAACCAGAAGGAGGCTACAACCCCCTATGTTCTCTGACTACAACAAGAAGGTGGCTACAACCACCTGTCCTTGCCCCATCCTACCACCCTGAAGTAGAAGTAGAATGATGGAACCATTTTCAACCTGTCACTGTGAGATATATCACTGTAAACCTGTACCAATAAATTTGAACCATGCATCAACCATGCATCAAACTTTACCTCAACCTGTAATCAGCCTTTACCATCAACAAGTGTATCCACCATGCACCAACCTCTACCAAATAACCTATAATCAACCTGTACCATAAATAAGTGCATCAAGCATGCACCAACCTGTACCAAATAACCTGTAATCAAATTGTACCATAAACAAGTTCATCGAACCATGTACCAAATATGTACCAATCATGTATCAACTACTCATCAACTATGACTCATCAATATTTACCAACATCATCAACTATACACCTCATGTATGTGCCAACTCATCAACTACTTGTTTCAACCATGTAGTCAACATGTACCTCAGCCAAAAGCCCTCATCAATTTCATCATCCAAATCTGATTTGTATCTTTGTAATAGACCTGGTGTATATTATCACATTCCTACAAACCTTCCTTAAATTCAACAACAAGAGACTAGCATTTTCATCAAACTTTTCTTTAGTCTCACATGCCTAATTTTGGATTAGTCAACAACCCTAACTTGAAGTAATCATAACTTTATACCTGTAATGTATAAAGATTTGAAACTGATATACAATGTTCTTTAGTGTGTTTTATGCAATTCATCCAGGTTTCACTATTTGGAACCTCTCAGAAAAGGAGTTATAGCAAAAATTGCACACCTTGCTGAATTTTGGCTTATTCTAGAGAGTGACCTTGTAGAGCGTGCCATGCATGAAATATTTGTTGAGTTGATCTGAAACTATGACAAAGCATACTAAATAATGTACCCTAACCAAAACATTTGGTTTCACTAAATTGTAATGTGTTATGAAGAAGTTATGATGTTTTTACCCGAAACACTTGTTTTTGACTAGTTTCAGGACTAACCACAGACCCTATTTCCCAAGGAGTGTAACTCCAAATATACAATGACCCACAAGATAAATTGTTTACCACAAATACTTGGATATGTTTTCGCAATGGAATAGCAATTTCAGGGTCTGAATCATTATAGAAAAAAATTTATAGCGAAAATGGTGAGATGACCTGTAAATAACATACCTTAGAAAGCACCATCAAAAGAATTTATCCTTCCTTTCATTTTGTCCTTATTTTCTTCACCTTCCCTCTGAATTTCGACTTAGATATCCTTGGTTACCTCAGAAACCTATAGATATTCAATATTCTCAAGTGTGATTAAAATGAGAGAGCCTTGCCTTTTATTTATACTCTCCAAGTATCTTTCTTAAAAACATCTTCTAGGTCACTTGGCCCCACTTTCCTTATTTTAGGGTTAACCCACTTCTAATTTCTTCATTAAATTTATTGTTGAAACAATTTATTTTGTATTCAATTTGAATTATAATACACTCATTACTTCACTTTATTATTTACCTTTTAAAATCTCTTAAACCACTTTGACTACTTTGACCTTTTTGGGCTTCTAGATGACATATGAGGGTCCTCCAACTTCGTAAGGCTATAACTCTCAAACCGTGAGGATTTATGTGACGTTCCACATACCACCATAAATGGAATGACATGTAATATCCATATAGAATAGTAGTATCTAAAAATATATCATAACTCATACTGTTATCCATCAAACAAACTTGGGTCCATTACCCAAACCTGGGGTCTCCAACTTCTCATGGCCATAACTCTCTAACCGTGAGGTGTTATGTGACGTTCCACATACCACCAAAAATTGAATGAAAAGAACTATCCATCTAGGATAGTTTTCCTGACAAATTCATTGTCCTTCATCTCATTATTTCACAATTAAGCATGGGTTCTCTTACTTCGCAAAGTGTCTTCTTGTGAAGGATTTCACCATAAGGGGACTACTTTGTAGTCCATCCACCTTTACTTCTTATCAACCATGACAAGACAATAATGATTCATCTTTCCCTCAAACAATATTGGGTACATTACCCAAACCTTTGTGTTGCGGGGCTTTCTTCAAGGGCTGACATTAATGACAACCAAACTTAATCAACAATTTGTTCATCCAAAATAAGTTGTCTTGATGAGATACTGGATGGATTGGTCTCTGCCAAAATATTACTCTTTGCTTGTAGTGATGGAGGAGAAACAACAAAAAAATCTATTTTGCTAGAAATTGGGTTGGCCTCTTCTGAAAGCCTACGCTTTGACATACATAAATTTTCCTTTTCTCTTTCTTCTTCTACCTCTTCGATTGATTTCTCTTTTCTCGAGGACTTTCTTTCTCGAATCCATCTGTTCCCCATGTTTAAAGAGAAAAATTAGCTTCCAAGCACCCCACCACAAATTTGTCTTTGTATTACACAATAAGAAACAACTAACAATTCCAATTCCAAGTGGAAAAATTTGTCTTTGTATTACAAAAGAATACACAACTGATAATTCTAATTCCAATTGGACAAATTTGTCTTGGTATTACACAAGAAGACAACTAATAATTCTAATTCCAATTCCAATTTGATAAATTTGTCTTGGTATTACATAAGTAACAATTCCAATTGGACAAGTTCTTCCAATTCCAAGAAGACACAAGAATACAAAAACAACAATTCCAATTGGACAAATTTGTCTTCCAATTCAAAGAAGACACAAGAAGACAAAAACAACAATTCCAATTGGAAAATTTTGTCTTTCAATTCCAAGAAGAAAAAAACAACAATTCCAATTCCACTTGGACAAATTTGTCTTCCAATTTTCCCCACAATGGTCTTACAATAGCACAAAATTGTCTATGAATCAAACAACAAGACTAAAATAAGAAAAACCTCTCTATGCGCGCTATTTTTGTGTTTATATGTCTGGAATTATTTGTCAATATTAAGATAGATGAGGTAATTGAGTGTGCTAGGCATGTAGTGGCCATATTAATTTAACATCCAGTAATTCTACAACAAGACGGTACCTTCTACTAGATTTATGAAAATTCAATAATTCCTTTCTATTTTAGCACATACACATGTAAATTTAACAACGAATATTAAAATTTTATAACAGAACAAAAACAAATATATAATTTTAAATACCTGGGTCTGATGCTAACCCTCTGTTTGTCCGCTTGCCTTGTTGACCGTTGTTTCACTGTGTAAACAATGCCCAAAACCTTGTTACACCCTACCAACTATGACAACTTCCTTACTCCAGCATATCATATGGATATCCTGGCCCCCATGCCCAAAAACTCCAGCAAATCGATGCATGTACTGATCCAATCTGACTACGGAACCCAACTCTACTCTGTGTAATCCAAGCGAGAACTCCCCCCCAAAATTCTCGTAGAATCATCCTCCCTTCGTAAACCTCCTCCACCTCAATATCCTTCCTTCACCGCCTCATGCATTTACTCCCTTA
>ML795905.1:11041-22086 GCA_009831015.1 Picea engelmannii
GTACAAATGGAATGTACATAGAATTTCAAAGTTTTCTCCTTTCTTTATTTTATTTTCATTTCTTTGTATTTATATTAATTATCAAAGTTTTTCAAACATACTTTGTATAAATTTGGGTGTTGTGTACACTTCAAATTCAACTTCTACACTACTTTAGGAGAAACAAGATTTGATTTCTACCACCATATACAATCAAATTAAAAGATTCATTTTATTTTTCATTTAATGTGAATTTAATCTTAAATATACTCTTCCTCTAGTATAGCTCTTTTGAAATCAAATTAAAAGATACATTTTACTTTTCATTTAATTTGAATTTAATCTTAAAGATACTCTTCCTCTAGTCCATCTCTTTTCCAATCACCTTCTCTAGATTGAATAATACATTTATCATCATTAAGTTTTCTCCATGCTTTGATTGCACTTTAGTAATTTCTTCTTCTACAATTAATTAAAATTCTTCATCAACATATGTTCTTGTCTCTTTTCTTCTTACCTGATTCTGTGATTTTGGATACTCATATGCTCTATGTCCATCCCCTCCACATCTGAAACACATTTCTTCAAATCTTCCACATGTACTTCTACCTCTCATCGATCCTTTCCCTCTATCATCATTATATGTTATTCCAACAATATGATTTACTATGATGACATTGGTTTCATATTCACCTCTCTCCTCTCTTAACTATAATTTTATATCCAATTATTGTTTTCTTCTTCAATGTATGCTACTTTCTAGCCAAATTATCCTCAATACTTAAGTCTAATCGATAAACCTCTACCACTAAATGAATATTCAACGCATTAAATTCATATTGAATAGAAAAAAAAAAGACCATTTACATAGTTGCAACTAATTTAGGTATTTCTTCACTTCCTCTTGAACTGATGAACGGCATATAGAATTATTAGGAATACTCATTTAATAACATCCCCATTTGCTTCAAATTTTACAATCTTCTCAATAAATTTAGAGAGTAATCTGCATGCAAAAGTTTACCTATTAATGCCATTTATCCCATCTTATGATCTTTTCATTCCCCTTAATTTGTCCATCCAATTGCAACTTATTCCACCAAAAAGATGCATGACTCTTCAATTTTGTACATGTAAATATTAACTTTTTGATATCCTTAATCTATTCAACACTCAAACAATTTTTCCATCTCCTCTATCTAGTCAATCAATTCTTCAAGGTTCAGGCTTCCTCCATACATAGGGGTTTAGATTTTGGGTTTGCCTCAATTTTTTTTTATGGCTCTTATCATTCTTTATTTTTGAGTGCACTCCTCTTATATTTCTTTTGTTGTGGCTTCTAATTCTTCTTCATCTTCACTTTCAACATTCACCTTTGTTGTAACCTTTGAATTCCACCTTCTAGGTCATCTATACTACTCTTTCCTATAACTTCTTCCAACTTTATTCTCTTTTCCTCTACTAGTCTCTTCCACTTAAGGGAATCACCCATTGGTACCTTTGGTTCACTCAAGGTGAGATGAATCCCAATATCTATCTATGGGGTTACTAAATTATTCTCTACTTGTGTCTATGATGGGCTCTTGGTACGGATATGAATTTCCTCCAAGTCTAATACAATGGTACAAATAGGTGTGATCAATTTGGGGGTTATTTGAGACCTTTTTCTTTCCCTTTTAGATGTACTCCCACCCTTTCCTATAGATAGAGTCTTCTCCTTCATCTTCAAAGGACTATTCTTTAGGTTCCCCATCTTGATTAATGTGGAATACAATTATTTATCTTCATATTCTACCTTTATCCTTTTATGGTATTTTCTTCTTTCTGAGGCCTCTTCCCTCACAACTTTATTCTTTCTCCCTGTACCCCTATATTGGATAAGCTCCTTAACAATCTACTAAGAGGCAAAAACATTATATCTATCTATGGTAAAAAATTCCTCCCAAGACACAAATTCCTCATTTATTTTCATTTACATCCCTCTTATTGTTGTTATATATTCATGATCTCTAACATTCTGAAAATTCTATGCAAACTCAAGTGTTATTCTGTCATCATATCCCTACAAATTTTCAAAGTATACTATCTAATCATATTTTTGAAATACCTTTACTACCTCATGGTTGTTATATTCCTTAGAGGTTTCTTATATAGTCTCCCTCTTGTTGAAGCCACCCCCCATATTTCACTTTGATGTTAATTATGTGTAGTCTATAGGGTTGTATACAGAGAAAGCTTCGCTATCCTAGAATATAATTACAATAGGGGATATAAAAAGAGAGGTGTATTGAACCCCCTTAGTTTCCCGATGTGAAGGGGATATTAACAAAAAGGAAGTTTAGGATGACAAAACAATAACTGAAGGCATAACAAATAGTCTTGAAATTTCAATTTTTAGAAATAGAGAAATATAGGGTTTGGAAGTTATTATCCTAGGTTTAAATTTTTTATGGTTTTGGAGTGCTACGATAACCCTCCTATAGTAATGATGTTTACCTTCAGTTTTATAAATGGAACAAATCATAAAAACCATAGAATTCCTAGGTAGGTAGGGTTATAGATTCCAATATAGGTTAGTTTAAAATAATTCTAGAAATTGGGTTTGAGCTTGTGACCTTTAATCTTCTCTCGGACAACTAGGGTAGTAGTTCATGTATAAGGTGAATAGAAATCCAAGGAGTGAAATTTTTTTCCAATTCGATCCCTTCTAGTACTTTGATAAAAAGGGTGCAGAAGAGTAGTTAAAGAAACTATATGAGTGGAGTATTAGATCTAGGGAGAGAACTACACGAAGCCATCAAACCCCCTCGGGAGGGAGAGAACCACACCAACTCTAAAACTAAAGGAAAATACCACTTAATGACATGTTCAACCATTTTTTAGCAACAATTAGAGGAGATCCATTGTCGATTTCCATGACATCTCCATGGGTTTGGCCAGATAGGGATCCTCTACCTTTGTTTATGTCCAAATGGAAGTTGTGACCCCTTAATATCTCCACTCCTACATGGGTTTGGCCGGATAGGGTGAGCTCCTCTGCCTATGTCGATGTCTCCACTCCTGCACATAGGGTTTGGCCGCATAGGGATACTCTCATGCACTTAGGGATACTATTTAATTTCTATATCCACTCCTTCACGTGAGTTTTGGCCGAATAGGGATTCTCTCATGCACCTAGAGATTCTCTCTAGTTGTTGTCGTGAATGAGCATGAAAGAATTAGTTTTTATTTTTATTTTTTATAATGTTTTGTTATTTTTTTTTCAATTTAATTAATATATATATAATATATATAATATAATATAATATAATATAATATAATATATACAATATTAAACCTTTAATTAAAACAAAGCATTATGATGGTCCTTGTGGATGCTGATGCAATGTGATTTACGCCTAGTGCTTTGCATGGCAAAGTGAAGAAATTCAACCAAGTGAGGGTAAACATCGGGAGTAACTATGACTCTCTTAAGGTAGCCATATGCCTCTTCATCTAATTAGTGATGTGCATGAATGGATTAACGAGATTCCCACTGTCCCTAGTTACTATGTAGAGAAACCACAACCAAGGGAATGTGCCTGGAAGAATTAGCAGGGAAAGAATACCTTCTTGAGCTTAACTCTAGTCTGACTTTTTGAAATGACTTGAGAGGTGTAGAATAAGTGGGATTTGTTTTCAGATCAAGTGAAATACCACTACTTTTATCGTTATTTTTCTTATTCCATGCGGTGGATATTGGATATTGTAGATATGTTAAAAGATAACAAACATTTCCTCAAAGTGTTTTCATTGATGGCAATGACTGAGAGCTCATTTTTCACACACTTGATGGCAATGAGTTTAGGAAACCAAAGAGTATAATTTATTTTAAGGATGAAAAAAGTTCTTACAATCCCTATGTTTTTAGCCAACACCCCCTTATAATTATCTATGTTATGGTTCCTCAATGTAAATTGGTGACTTGAGTCCTCATAGACTTAGAGAGTGGGTGGATTATGATATTCTTTGGCCCTCGATATCATTTAATTTTCCATTATGTGAGTGGTATGCATCCTCAAGTTATAGACACACTTGAGCCATGGGTTCCCAGTGATTGTCAAGCATTGCAAGATATAACCATGCAAGAACAATTTCATGGGTATTACCATAATCAATTCATCTTTGTAAACCACTTTTTTCTCAAATGCACATTCATACAGGTCAATTGGATGTTTTTCTTTGTTTTGGATGAGTATATTTCCATTCCTCCATGGAATACTTTCAACCTATGTTGAATGAGCCCTCCAATCATACAAAGATCATCATTGAGTGCTGGTGCAATTATATGGTTAATATATTGCAATCATTAATATGTCAATCTGGTTTCGTAATCAATAGAGTTGATGCACTATATGTGTCGATAACAGATAAGTTCCTATTTCTGATGAGTATAGCATACATAAGAAAACCAATGCTTTGTTTCACAATATTCAAACAATACTCTTCACACAGTTTAAAAACTAGAAATCAAAACTCATAAACAAAATATCAACAAACATGTGATTTAAAGGCTCTTGACTAGGTAATGAATCTATTCATTTACAGGCTCATGAAAGGAAAATATGAACTTTGACTCTGTTTTCTATAACAACTAATCAACAATATGTAATTAACTCTCTGCACATTCTTAAAAGAAATATCATTCATAGCCTAATCAATCCTGGAAGAAATCCTAGGTGTAGTAAGATACTCCATTATAGGTTCATGTAGGGTGAGAGATGGATATCTTAACTGTTCCTTTATTTGAAAAATATAATCTAATCAATTCTGGAAGAAACTCTAGGTGTAGTGAGATAATCCATTATAGGTTCATGTAGGGTGAGAGATGGAGATCTTAACTATTCCTGTATTTGCAAAATAGAAACAAACATTAAAGCATTCAATCTAACAAATGTTTGTTTGCACACACACACACAAGAATAAAAACTGTTTACTCATAAATCTATATTGCACTCATAAATCTCTATTGCACTCAGAAATTCATATTGAACTTAGAAATGGTCACTCACTTAAAATTACCACAAATCTATATTGTGTTTTGTCAAATGTTTTACTGAAACACAAGAGAAATAAAATTAGAATACTATGACCAAAACACACAATTGTTTTATTCACACACAAACCAGAATTATATTTACATGGATAAACACAAGGAATATTACCTTTGTTGGGTCGATCGGACCTTATCATACCAACAAGGTAGCTTTAAAAGAAACTTACAGAATGAAGGAGTTGATCACACTCATAAATTCCATAAACTATAATTCATATAATTACTTCGGAAACAAGTGTACAATCAATTTTTTTCTCAGGAATCAAGTCTACAACATAACAATACTTAATTATGTCTCTATCATATCATCTACAAGTCCTTCTATTTTAAAGAAAAACAACTATTACAACCAAGACCTGGAGATAACATCAAATGATTGTGTAAATATTGCATTTGGTTGATATAACATTTTTCATGGGAACGAATTCATCCTCATGAAACGAAGTTCATGAGGATGAAGTGTATCATGGTCTTCAACAAAAAAATGATGCTCTAGCCAACAAATTCCTTGGACCCATCGAAAGAAAATTTGCTCAAACACCCAAGCATGTATATGTAGAACTAGTACCGAACACACATAGCTGGAACATGAATATTGGTATCAGACGTGCATAGTCAAATGCATTGGTATCGAAAAAAAAAAAAAGGTACTAGATGAGTACAAAAATAGGTACCGGACGAGAACAACATTGGTACCGGAAGATCAAAAAAATAGGTACCGGACGAATTGAATACCGGGTGAAAGAAAAAACGGGTATCACATGAGTAAGAGTTGTGTCATAAGGTCTGCTTGGATCAATCAAGGTGATTAGAAATCATTTAACATTAATTATTCAATTTCAATTATTAAGAAATCTCATAAATCATGATTTAAACATAGGTTACCTCATATATACACAAGAATGGCTAAGAGACATGTCTTTGAAGAAAATAGGAAAATGGTGCATATGTATGAGGTAAATTTGGTCAAGATATAGGACAAGATAAGGTAATTCGAGGCATAAAAAAGGAGACCCAACATTCCCCCATGCCAAATTCATTGCATGGCCACATGAAAAAATTTCTAAACTGGATCTCAAAATTGCAAAACTAGTGTTGTCTTCCATCCCGCTTGAACATTAATTGCCTGGTTTTACGATATCAAAAGTTGAAGCCTCATCCTTAATTTCCCTCTTAATAACTCTTGTGTACTATATTAGGAACATAAAATTATTGAAATTGGAAGATACCTCATCATACTCATCCTATAACCTTCGGTTATGCTCCTTCAATTGTGCATTTTCTCTCTTGATGTATATGTCCAAAACTTTATACTCCTCCACTTCTTACTTCAATTCTTCATTATGTTTTGCAAGACTTTCAACTTTTAGTACCAACTTATGTTTGGTCAAAGAATTGATAGGTTCAAGTGTTTCTTTCTCATTTACCTCCTCCCCGACTTCAACTTCCTTCCTTAAATCTTTCAGAGTCTCTGTTACTAACTCCCCGGTTTCACTAATACTTGATACATGCATATATTCTTTCTCTGATGAAGTCATAATGTCAACTAGATCCTTTGGAAAAGAAGGAACATGAGGAATTGTCACCTATTTAGCCATTCTCCAAGTGGTTATGGGTGTTATACCTGATGCTTCATCAAGTTTGCTAACATGAATGGAAATTTCCTCCTCAAACAACCTCCTTTTCTTCGTTTTAGGCTAAGATGTGGACACTGGAATTTGTTTTTCCCGTGCCTTCTTTGTTTTTCTTCTAGAGCAATTAGATTTAGGTACTGGAATTTTTTCTTCCTATGCACTTCTTGTTTTTATACTAGAGGATTGTGCCATAGCACTCTCTTCATTGATTCTAAGTTTCTTCTTACCTTTAATTCTCAATCCATGGGTCTTATCCAATTCTCCCACCTTCACCTGAGGTAATTCAATAATTACTTATGGAATACTATCTGCAATTTCTTCTACATCACTACTAGACCTTTGTTTCTTCCTCCTTTTTTCACTAATTTATGTTTTTCTTTTAGTGGATAGATAGGTCTGGGCAAGGTTTCTTGGTTTTGGATGATTGTTTCACCCTAGATGCAGGCGGTTCTTCTAACATTATTATTTTGCCTTTGTCCAATTTGCTAACAGACTTTGGTGAACTAGGGCCAATAGTTTCCACTTCATTACTTGGCTTCTTTCATTTGTTTTTACTTCCCCTCCTTATTTCTTCCCGACTCCTTACTACATTCTCTTGTCACATTTTCTTCCACATATTTAGAAACCTCCCCTTGAGAAACATTTTCTGTGAGGAGTTTCTTCCAACTGCTACATCGTTTTATCAACTCATGAACAAAAAGCAGTTTCATCAACCCATGGTGATAGAGACTAGTTTCAGGCTTCTTAGAGGTAGCCTTAACCCCTCTCACCATTTTATTCAAACTCATCCAAATAAAATGGGGAAAATCTATTTGTGGTCCACCCTAAAAATGCAACAACAACCTTAAATGATAAAGGAAAGTTACAACATACCTCCCTTCACAGGTTAAAAACCTCTTCAAGATGAAAAGCATCGTCCAATATTCCTCCTTGATCCAACTTTGGGATATGTTTTTTTTCCAATATGGGTCCAGATGTTCGAGCTTCAAAAAATTTTGACAGGGCCTCTTATCAATGATTATACCTTTGAAATATTTCTGTCTGGTAGGAGGTAAATCCGTTGCTTCTACTATGGTGGCTTTGGTGATCATTAACTTTAGTTATCCCAACTAGACACACTCTCCATCATAACTCTGGGCGAAGGCATGGGACATTCCCTAATGATTCCCTTTGAATTTTTCTACAAAAGGAACCTAGTTGGCCCTCTCAAATTTCTCTCTACATGCTTGATATTCCTCTGTCTCTCTATAAAGCTAGAACATAGGTTCATGCCTATCAACCCAAATGCCAACTTTGAAAAAAAGTCTCAAAATAAGTGTAGGCAATAGGATTCAGGCGATGGTTTGGTACTCGAAGAAAAATTTCAAAAACAGTGTGATGGAGACAGAGTAACGAGATGAATTTATAATAGGAATGAATAGAGTGGAGGTCGTATAGTGTGGAGTGGGTAAATAATGCTCATCTGGATGGCAAAGCCATCCAAAAGAGTGTTTATGGATTGAAACGAGAATGCAATGGTCAAATCATTCCAATGATGGTGAGGTAAGGAAAATTTAGAAATTACGTTGAGGGATTGCATTCATGGATAATGTGATGATCATATCCAGAAGTAATGTCACATCCCATTCACACAGGTTTTCATAATGATTGTAGGGAATGTGGTCGATGTGACCAGAATTAACCATTATGCAATAGTCGATGTCAATGTTTCCGTAAGGCAATCATTCATCAAAACAATGGTTTGAATCAATAATTAACAATGTAAGGTTGTAGAAGGTGGAATAATAATAATTTTGACATCACACGAACAGGAGTCTTCGACAAGAGATTTTCAAACTGGACCAATCCTGCTTAAGGTATGGTTATTATTTTTCCAATCATATCAATGATCACTCCATCGTACATAATTTTAAAATTAGGGGAACAAGAATGAATACTTCAGAAGCTAATGATAGGGAGATTTAACAACTTAAGGTAACAAAGGTCTATGAGAGTAACCATATGTTTAGAAAACAATTAATGCAATTCTTAATAAAAGGAATAAAATAATGAGCTCATACCTCCATTACCTGAATTGTTCTTTGTCAAACAAGGGAAATATCAAGTATAGAATAATTTTACCAAAATTCCACCATCAGTACTGGATCACAGGCTTGGTATTAGACCAACACAAAAAAAAAATTTAGTACCATACCAACACAAGAAATTGTTTTAGTAGCAAACCAACACAGGGAGTCTTCTCCAGTACTGGATGAACACAAGAAGTCTGTCTCCAGTATGAGATGAAGTTTTTTTAAGTTACCTGGATCTATAGTCTTCAATCTGGAATATTGTAGGCCTCTCTTTGTATCTTATCATGTTCATAGGGTCAAGCTAGAGTAGGTGTTGGAACTTACTGATGTTTCATGTGAATTTGTTATGCTGAAGTATCATGCTGGAAAAATTACAAATAGCACATTGGTACATGAATGTTGAAATTGAAGTGGAAGTATCATAAAATGAGGAGAAATAATTTTATGATTGGGATCCAAGATCTGTAACAAGAAGGAAACTGTAGCTGGACAACCTCCTTTCGAGATGAAAAACCTCCTCTTTTTGGAACCAGACTAACCACTTCTTCTATTGTCACTTCCATTTTATTGGAAAGGAAAATCTAACTACTATTGTCATGTGGATTTTTCTCAAGCCCAAATCAGTCAATGCTTGCTGGTGTTTTAAATTTTAAGGATTCTGAAAAACTTAAAGAAAACTCCATCTACTGTCTTGTGAATTTTTCTCAAGCACGTGCCAGTTCCTGCTCGCTGGTGTTTTTAATATTTAGGAGTCTGAAAAACTTAAAGAAAACTCCATTAGGATCCTTTTCAATAAGTAATCTACCAAGGATGGATAAAGGAATAAACTTAAACCTAGAAAATGTCCTCCTTATTGCTTATCTACATGAGAACACAATTATCTTTTTATCTTGTTAGTAACACCAAAATCACTATCTAACAACAAACCTATATAAATATATGTACAAAGTTAACTTAAATCTCACAACAAAAATTACAGTGGTGGATCAACAGGAGGAGAGCTCCTCTTGCTTACCAATTGCATTTCATAATTTTGAAGAACATGTTTGATAAAATCCTCTTTAGACATAGGCTTATGATAAAATTTCAATCGATACCCATTTACGACAAGGGAAGTTTGATGTTCATCAATAGTTTGTATCTTCATTGAACCATTGTCATAAACTTTGTCTACTTTATAGGGTCCCAACCATCGAGTGGACAATTTACCCTTAAAATTATTGAACCTACTGTCATAAAACAGAGCCCAATCACCTGGCTGGAAAGACTTCTTATTGATATAATTATCATGCCATTTAGTCCTTTGTTCTTAAATGAGTGTAGTCCTCTAAAGAGCATCCTGTATTATTTTATCAATCTCATTCAACTGCAATATCCTCTATTTTTTAGCTTCATCTAAGTTCATCCCCAATTGCATAGCCGTCTTGAAGGTTTTTACTTGAAATTCTATGGGAAGCAACACCTGCTTCCCATACACCAATTCATAAGGTGTATGGCTTATTATGTTTCTCCAAATTGTTTTGTAGGCTCATAAGGCCTCAGGCAATCCATCAACCCAGTATTTGTGGTGTAACTGAACTGTCTTGGTGAGAATATCCTCTATCACCTTGTTAGTTGATTCCACTTGTCTGTTTGCTTGGGGGTGATAAGGTGAATATTTTCTATGTTTAATATGATATTATTTAGTAATGGATTTGACCAAATTGGAGGCAAATTGGGTTCCTTGGTATGTAACTATTTCTCGAGGCACACCAAAATGAGTGAAGATTTATTCAAATAGAAAATCAACAACAGATTGCTCATTTGCAGAATACAAAACTTTAGCCTCTACCCATTTGGTCACATAATCTATATAGATTGGTATGTACCTTCTTCTTCGAGACATAGGGTTAATAGGTCCTACAAATTCCAAAGCCCACTTTTCAAAAGGTTCAATTACTACCTAAGCTTGGAGATGCATCTCATCAACTGCAGTTGGTTTCCCCATCCTCTGACAATAATCATAGTTGGCCACATACTTCTTTTCATCCTTAAAAATAGTTGGCCAATAGTAACATGACTATAGTATTTTGTATGATGTCCTCTTATTATCAAAATGGCCTCCACATGGACCATCATGGTAGGCTTTGAATATTTCATGCATCTCATCCTCCCATACACACCTTCTCATCACCAAATCAAGCCATGTACGGTATAAATAGTCATCATTCCACATACACTTTTCACTTAGCTAAATAATTTTCTATTTTTCTCGGGGGGGGGGGG
>ML795905.1:34600-78276 GCA_009831015.1 Picea engelmannii
CAATGTAGAAGTGGAGGGATTCTAGATCTCCTTAAATTCAGAGATGAAGATATGTGTATATTCTGGAAAAGATTGAGGATATTCAATGTATTATGTATTAGCTAAAAATAGGCTTAAAATATGGTCTTCAGTTTGTTCTTGAAATCCCTTTTCTTTCTCAAGTGTTAACAAGAGCTGAGCATAGTCCTCATTCCCATAGGGATTCTCCAACCATAAAGGAACTTCAGTGGATGGTTGGGCAGTGTTTGAGTTAATTCACACACACCTAGGATTTCTTTTTCCTAAGGTTTTTCCTTGTTTATTAGTCATTATTCAGTCTCCTATATTTTAGGAAGAATATTCTCTTCATTTTTCACTTTAGTTTGATTAGTTGAGTGGAGTCTAGATGCTACATTGGTATTGTCACCATGCAACATTGGGATCATCACCAACTAATGCGCATTGTCCTTGGGATCATCACCAGAATAGCGCATTACCCATGATTCCCTGATCTTCTCCTCACTTCACTTTGTTCCAGTAAGTTAACTGAATACTGATAGACTAGTTAACTCAACTAGGTGGAAGTTCACTCTCGTAACTACCCGGGAGACTAGACTAGGTGGTAGTTTACTCCCGTAACTATTGGTGTGTGTCTAGATCACTCTAGATCACCACTATGGCACATTAGATTCTCCTCCAGTGTGAATTGGTTGAGTTATACATAGTATATCATGTGTAAATTATTCATTATTCATTTGGTTAATGTGAATTCTTCCATTCTGCCTCTCTTGCTTCTTCTTTCTCAATTTCTCTCTGCAAATGTGTGTGTTATTTTCTAGCTATATATATTTTGTGCAGGTTCAAAAACTTTACATGGTATCAGAGATGAAGGACTTCTAAGAAAAATAAACACCAAATTAATTTTTGCAGGTACCAAAGATTGAAGAAAACGAAAAAATGGGATTCCCAAAAGAATTCATTCTTACACCTTACAATTACTTTGCATGGAAGGCGAGGATGATCATGCATCTTTGAAGCAGAGGATTTTATAGGTTAACCATGAACATGGAAACAAAACCAACATCAACCATAAAAAAATCCAAGTATCTAAATCGAATGGATGAAGCATTCATAACAATTTGCAGTCTCATTTCTGTCAATCTCATTTTTCACATATCTTCCTATAAAACCCCTACTGAAGCCTATAGAACCGTGGAATGGCTCTTTGGAAAACATGATGAGATGAAGGGACACATGCTCGAGGTGAAATTTTTCACATTGGATCCAAAAATATTCGACAATCTCCAATATTTCTTTACAAAATTTAAGGATTTATTGTCGCAACTCAAGGATTGCGAGGTTGATAAATCTGAGGAGAAAAAATGGTTCTCAAAATTATCTCCAAACTTGTTCATGAATTCTTAGTTGATGCAGGAGCATCGCCCACATCAAGCGAGCCAGCGCGAAAAAGTAGGAGACAGCTGGACAAGCAACACCAATTTTGAAAATGCTTTGAGATGTTGCGCGATCTTAAATGATTCATTTACGAGATGATGCACTTTGTATATTGTAATGGACCTTGAGCGGATAGCTCACATCCTTAAGTAGATGAGGCATTTAAGATAGTTAATGTAAAGTAGATAGGAATTTAATTCTAGATTTGATATCTTTAGAGATCGAGAGGGAAATGGGATATAGACACCCTCATTGTACATTGTATTATTCATGAGCAAGAAGAGAAGAGCAAGCAGAGAATTGTATGAAGAACACCCATGTACAGGCATTTGAATTAATAGAAGAAAGTTCTGATTCAAATTCATGGTTGTGTTGTTTTCTTTGTGGATATTGTTCATGTCCTTATGAATGATTGCTTTCCTGGTATGCACTTTCTTTGTATATGCTGTGCATGTGATTTCATGTTTGAAACAGAAGTTTGAAGGGGAGATGGAATGAGTTTCAATTGTTTCTCTATCTGAGCCAGGATATTCCTGCAAGGTGTGTAGTTGAATTCATCCACAAGGAATGCGTTGATGAAGGCTCAGCAGTTTGACTTTGTTCTCATTCACCCAGAAGTGGGAATAGCTTGTTGAATTCATGCAAGGAGTGTACAGGCTGAAGAAAAAGCCTCAGTTGTAAATCTGAGAAAAGGAAGTTGAAGACTGCTGCTGCAGGAACTGTGCAGAGTTGAAAGGATTCAACACTTGAGAAGTTGTTGAATGTCGAGTGCGAGGAGTGCGCATAAAGTCCCTCTGAAGGAGTCAGAGTAAAAAATCTCAGGAGGTATAGCACCTTCACAGTATCATTGAAAGGGGAGCACAGGAGGTTTGATCGAAGCAGGGTCAAGCAGGGTTTTCAGGCGCAGGCTTGGAGAGCAAGTCTTGAGAAGAAACACTTAGTCATTTCAGAGAAAAATCATGGAAGAGAATTGACGGTCAGGACTCACATAAGAAAGCCGCAAAGTCCCATCGACCATTAGATCTCAAGAGAGTTGCACTGGGTTTAAGCCTGAAGGAGTAGAGGAAGATCCCGGAGATCTGGAGTTTGGGATATCGGGGTTTTGGTGGTCATGAACTCTTGTAGAAAGGAATCGCGACCCGTGAAATCCCAAGAGGTTCAGGGTCATTGATCACAGTAGGGATACGTGGTGCAAGATCCTGGGGAGTCGGGGTTCGACATTTCGGGGTTCTCGCATACAATGAAATCGCAGCAGTAGAAACCGCGATTTCACAAAACGCGACGGTCCCACAGTCTCACCATTTTGGTGGAGGACAGGTGTCGGGAGGTCAGCCCTTGTAGGGAGACGGTGATAGGTGGCATCAGCATATCGTGAGCTCGGAGGTTCGCGAGTTGGAGCCGCTAAGATTTGCGTCAAGGTTTGCGAGGTCGCGAGAGGCGATATCTCGGCAACCATCGATTAAGCATGTGGGGCTACAAGAGCGCAATAAAGGAGGACAGGTGTCATCAAAAATCAGAGAATCGAGATTTCCAAAGGCGTAAACCCTACGCATATCAAACCCGCGAAGTTCGAAACTCCAACGGGGAGAAAGCCGTGGTCTCGTGGAATGGCAGGTCATATGCGGAAGGGGCTAACCTGAAGGGGCTTGGAGCGGAGAGAGGCGCCATCACGAATCGGGGTTCAGAGATTTGTGGTGCCGGTGAAACGCGACATCGCATATGCCAATTTCCTGATAGGGAAATCCCCGACAGGAACGAAGGAGTATCGGCATTGAGACCCATTGGGTTTAGGGGTTTTGTGTAGCACGAGGAACGTGCCCACGAGTTTCACGATAACACGAAACCTGATTTCCCGATAAGGCAAAGGGGAGATTGCAGAGAGAGTTCTGTGGGTATTGAGAGTTCCTGATAAGAGATCAGAAGAAACTTGAAGTTCTTCGGTCCAGTGAAGAAGAAGGTCCTAGTGGGAGCGGACGTGCTCTGTGGAGTGCGGTCTGCATCAGAGTGGTATCAGAGAGGGAATATTTTTCTTTCTGTAGCAAAGAAAGAGATTCACCATGCCGTCAAGAATAGAAAGGTAGTCACCAGAACCAGAAGATAGGGAGGTGCAAAGAAGAGGTAGGCCGGCAGGAAATCCAGAAATGGAGCGGCAGATGAGAGATCTCCGTGCAAGGCTTGAAGAGATGGAGACAGCTCAAAGACGCGGAGTTGGTGCAGGGGATCTTAGTGATTCCGAAGTTGAAGAGGAAGCTGGACATGAAGAAGAGGTCACAGCAGAAGATGCATCAACCGAGAGGTTGATCAAAACCATCGCAAGGATGGGTGCGAAGGCAAAAATGGACATTTCAGTCTATGAGGGGAATCTGGATGCAGAGGAGCTGCTAGATTGGATTAGATCTCTTGACACATACTTTAGTTATGAAGATGTGGAAGAAGATAAGAAAGTCAAGCATGCAGTTACGCGCTTGAAAGGACATGTAGCATTATGGTGGGACGAGCTACAAGCAGACAGATGTTCCAAAGGCAAGCAAAAGATCAAAATTTGGGATCGAATGATTGCGAAGATGAAAGCGAAGTTCATCCCAAGGGATTACCAAATCACTCTATTCAGGAGAATGCAGAACTTGAGACAAAAGATGATGACATTCAAGGAATATACTGAAGAGTTCTATTGACTGAACACCAGAACAGGTCATCGGGAGAGCGATGATGTGAAAGTAGCCAGATATCTGAATGGTCTGAGATACGACATTCAAGATGAATTAAGCCTGGTTACCATCAGGACGGTAGAGGATGCTTAGCAGATGGCTTTAAAAGCTGAGGAGAAGCTGAGCCGTAAACAAGATCAGCGAGGGCGAGGCAAGAGTCAGTCCAGAGGCAAGGCAGTTGCCCAGGACAAATTCTAGAAGTCCAAAGAGGAATGGAAGAGACCTCAGAGTAGAGTTGAAAGAGTTGGAACCTCACAGAGGCAGCCACATGTTGAACATAGAGGACAGCAAAATGATCAGTGAGGTGATTATGCTGATGCAAATGCTTTTCCTCGTACTAGAGGTTGAGGTAGAGGTTGGGGTGGAGTAATCACATGCTTTACATGTGGGAAGAATGGGCACAAGTCATTCGAGTGTCCAGAGAAAAAGAAGGACATAGCGGAAGCTCACATCACTGAAGCGCAGAGGTGGGATGCTGAGACCAAAGATGCAGAAGGTGGAAGGTCACTTAGGATGCATAAAGTCCTTTTGACACCCGAGAAGGAGGTGGAAAGTTCAGTGCAAAGGACCAGACTGTTCAGGACAGCTTGCAAGACCAGGGACAAGGTATGAAAGGTCATTGTTGACAATGATAGCACAGATAATCTTGTTTCAACCGAGATGGTAGAGAAGCTGGAGCTGGAGACGACTGATCATCCCAGCCCATACAAAGTTTCATGGCTACAGAAGGGACACCAGGTAATTGTTACTAAACAATTCTTGGTTGAGTTCAAAATAGGTGGGTATAATGATAAGATTCTGTGTGATGTTATTCCCATGGATGTATATCATTTATTTCTAGGTAGACCATGGCAATATGACATAAATGTGATTCATGATGGGAGAATGAACACATATACCCTGGAGAAAAATGGGAGAACCCATATGTTAATTCCGATAAAGGATAAGGAGGTAAAGCCGGAAGTAAACAACAAAATACTCCTCATGAGTGGGAAGGAGCTTCTTACAGAGGTGGAGAAGAATGAAGATCCACAATTCTTTGTGGTTAGAAAACCGAGAATTGTTCTGACTAGCACAAGAGTGGATGATTTTCCGGATGAGATTCAAGAACTGCTGGGAGAGTTCACTGACATCATAGTGGACAAATTACCCCACTCGTTGCCACCAGTGAGGAGTGTGAGTCATCACATAGACCTCATACCAGGAGCATGTTTGCCGAATAAAGCCGTGTACAGGTTGACGTCGCAAGAGAATGAGGAGGTCAAGAGGCAGGTCCAAGATTTGATGGACAAAGGGTTGGTCAGAGAGAGTTTGAGTCCATGTGCTATTCCGACAGTACTCAGTCCGAAGAAAGACGGAGGCTGGAGGATGTGTACCGACACAAGAGCGATCAACAAGATAACCATCAGGTACAGGTTTCCACTACCAAGTATGGATGATCTGATGGATTGCCTGAGTGGGGCAAAATATTTTTCAAAAATAGATTTGAAAAGCGGATATCACCAAATTCGCATGAGAGAAGGCGATGAGTCGAAGACAGCCTTCAAAACAAATGAAGGATTATATGAGTGGCTAGTCATGCCGTTTGTCTTGACGAACGCACCAAGCACTTTTATGAGGCTGATGAATGAAGTCCTGCAGGAGTTCATCAGAAAGTTCGTCATTGTTTATTTGAACGATATACTGATTTAGAGTAAGTCATAGGCTGAACATTTGAAGCATTTGGCCATTGTGATGAGGAAGCTACAGCAGGAGAAACTGTTGATCAATATGAAGAAGTCCTCATTTATGCAGACACAACTCATTTACTTGGGTTTTGTTATTTCAGTGAATGAGTTGAGGATGGATCCAAACAAGGTGGAAGTGATCAAGAATTGGCCATCACCGAGAAATATTTTCGAGGTGAGGAGTTTCCATGGTTTGGTTAGTTTCTACAGAAAGTTCCTCAGAAATTTCAGTGGAATTAGCACAGCGATGATGGACGCAGTGAAGAAGCGGCATAAAACTTTTCATTGGACAGTCGAGGCTAAGAAGAGCTTCAATCTGTTGAAGCGGAAGATCACAGAGCAACCAGTGTTGGTGTTGCCAGATTTTCAGAAGACATTTCAGGTGAAATGTGATGCCAGTGGGTATGCCATAGGAGCAGTCTTGAGCCAGGAAGACATGCCAGTTGCATATTTCAGCAAGAAGCTGGATGAAGCGAAACTAAAATACTCCACGTATGATAAGGAATTTTATGCTATCATACAGGGGTTGAAGAAGTGGAGGCATTACTTGATCCAAAAGGAATTTGTTTTATATAGCGACAATCATGCATTGCAGTTTGTGACTCAACAGGAGAAGTTGAATCAGAAACATGCAAAATGGGTAGAGTATATGCAAAATTTCACATTTGTGATTAAGCATATTTCGAGTACTGCTAACAAAGTGGTTGATGCTTTGAGCAGGAAATGTTTGTTGCTGCAGGAGTTTCGAGTCAAAACCTTGGGTTTTGAAAATCTCAGGGACATGTACGCAGAAGATGCAGACTTTGGAGACACGTATGAAGCAGCGGAGAATCCAGTTCTCAGAGATAAGAGTCCTTGGATAGACTATATGATCCAGGAAGGATTGTTTTTTAGAGGAAATCAGCTGTGTATTCCAAAATGCTCCATGAGGGAGAACCTGTTGAAGGAGAAACATAGCGGAGGCTTGGCAAGACATTTTGGCCATGACAAAACATTTGCCAAGTTGAATGATTCATATTTTTGGCCGGGGATGCAAGCAGATGTCAAGCGATTTGTTGACAGATGCAGAGTTTGCCAGCATTCCAAAGGAAGAAAGCAAAATGCAGGGTTTTATTAGCCATTGCCCATACGAGAGAGGCCATGGGAGGTGATCAGCATGGATTTTGTATTGGGTTTGCCGAGGACGCAAAGAGGTGTTGATTCTGTCTTTTTAGTAGTGGACAGGTTTTCAAAGATGGCACATTTTATTCCATGCCAGAAGACCAACGATGTGACTCACATTGAAAACTTGTTTTTCAAAGAGATCATTAGACTTCATGGATTGCCGAAAAGTATTGTTTCAGACAGAGACACAAAATTCATAGGGCATTTTTGGAGGACGCTATGGAAGAAGCTAGGAAATAATTTGGCATTTAGTTCTGCTTATGATCCTCAGACGGATGGATAAACAGAAGTGGTCAACATGAGTCTGGGAGATTTATTGAGGATCTTGGTGACAGAGCACCACAGCAGTTGGGACAATGTATTACCACAAGCAGAATTTGCATACGATGATTCGGTGAATCGGAGCACAGGTAGAAGTCCATTTCAAGTTGTATATGGGATGCAGCCGAGAGGAGTTTCTGAATTCTGAGATTCAGAACAGACTACAACTAGCAATGCTAGTGCTGAAGAATTCGTTGAGGCGATGTAGGAACTTCACAGCATGGTGAAGCAGCGACTGATGAATTCAAGCCAAGAATACAAGCACAGAGTAGATCAGCATCGGAAACAACTTTAGTTTGAAGTTGGTGATCTAGTTCTGGCACATCTGAGGAAAGAAAGGTTCCCGAGGGGAACATACAACAAATTGAAAATGAAGAAAATCGGACCTTGCAGAGTCTTGAGAAAATTCAGAGAAAATGCTTATGAGATTGAGTTGCTAGATGGCATCGGAATATCTCCGATATTCAATATCGTAGAATTATACCCATACAGAGCTAGAGAAGTAGAGACTGGAATTGAGAAGCCAATAATCCAGTGGATGAAACAATTACTAGTAGCAGAAAATCCGCAGATGGAATGCATACTGGACAAGCAAGTGGGTAAGAAGACCAGAAGAAAAGAATACTTCAAGTATCTGTTCAAATGGAAGAATCACCCAGTGGAGGATGCTAGCTGGGAGAGCGAAGCGATGATACAGAAGCATGGACACACCGTGCAGGAGCTCATGGACAGGAGCCCATGAAATTTTTCAAGCAAGGGAGTATGATGCAGGAGCATCGCCCACGTCAAGCGAGCCAGCGCGAAAAAGCAGGAGACAATTGGACAAGCAGCACCAATTTTGAAAATGCTTTGAGATGTTGCGTGATCTTAAATGATTCATTTACGAGACGATGTACTTTGTATATTGTAATGGACCTTGAGCGGATAGCTCACGTCCTTAAGTAGATGAGGCATTTAAGATAGTTAATGTAAAGTAGATAGGAATTTAATTCTAGATTTGATAGCTTTAGAGCTCGAGAGGGAAACGGGATATAGACACCCTCATTGTACATTGTATTATTCATGAGCAAGAAGAGAAGAGAAAGCAGAGAATTGTATGAAGAACACCCATGTACAGGCATTTGAATTAATAGAAGAAAGTTCTGATTCAAATTCATGGTTGTGTTGTTTTCTCTGTGTATATTGTTCATGTGCTTATGAATGATTGCTTTCCTGGTATGCAATTGCTTTGTATATGCTGTGCATGTGATTTCATGTTTGAAACATAAGTCTGAAGGGGAGATGGAATGAGTTTCAATTGTTTCTTTGTCTGAGCCAGGAGATTCCTGCAAGGTGTGCAGTTGAATTCATCTGCAAGGAATGCATTGATGAAGGCTCAACAGTTTGACTTTGTTCTCATTCACCCAGAAGTGGGAATAACTTGTTGAAGTCGTGCAAGGAGTGTACAGGCTGAAGAAAAAGCCTCAGTTGTAAATATGAGCAAAGGAAGTTGAAGACTGCTGCTGTAGGAAGTGCACAGAGTCGGAAGGATTCAACACTTGAGAAGTTGTTGAACGTCGAGCATGAGGAGTGCGTGTAAAGTCCCTCTGAAGGAGTCAAAGTAGAAAAGCTCAGGAGGTATAGCACCTTCACAGTATCATTGAAAGGGGAGCACGGAAGGTTTGATTGAAGAAGGGTCAAGAAGGGTTTTCAGGCGCAGGCTTGGAGAGCAAGTCTTGAGAAGAAATAATTAGTCATTTCAGAGAAAAATCACGAAAGAGAATTGACAGTCAGGACTCTTAGATGAAAGCTTCAAAGTCTCGTCGACCGTTAGATCTCAAGAGAGTTGCACCGGGTTTAATCTTGAAGGAGCAGGGGAAGATCCCAGAGATACGGAGTTTGGGATATTAGGGTTTTGGTGGTCGTGAACTCTTGTAGAAAGGAATCATGACCCACGAAATCCCGAGAGGATCAGGGTCATTGATCACAACAGGGATACATGGTGTGAGATCCCGGGGAGTCAGGGTTTGGCATTTCGGGGTTCTCGCATACAATGAAATCGCAGCAGGAGAAACCACGATTTCGTGAAACATGACGGTCCCACAGTCTCACCATTTTGGCGGAGGACAGGTGTCGGGAGGTCAGCCCTTGTAGGGAGACGGCGACAGGTGGCATCAGCATATCATGAGCTCAGAGGTTCGCGAGTTGGAGCCGCTAAGATTTGCGTCAAGGTTTTTGAGGTCACGAGAGGCGATATCTCGGCAACCATCAGTTAAGAATGTGGGGCTGCAAGAGTGCAATAAAGGAGGACAGGTGTCATCGAAAATCGGAGAATCGGGATTTCCAAAGGTGTAAACCCTACGCATATCAAACCTGCAAAGTCTAAAACTCCAACAGGGAGTAGGCCGTGATCTCGTGGAACGGCAGGTCATATGCAGAAGGGGCTAACCTGAAGGGGCTTGGAGTGGAGAGAGGCGCCATCGTGAATCAGGGTTCGAAGATTCGTGGTGCCGGCGAAACGCGACATCGCATGCCGATTTCCCAATAGGGAAATCCCCGACAGGAACGAAGGAGTATCGGCATTGAGACCCATCAGGTTTCGGGGTTTTGTGTAGCACGAGGAACGTGCCCACGAGTTTTTTGATAACGTGAAACCCGATTTCCCGATAAGGCAAAGGGGAGATCATGGAGAGAGTTCTGTGGGTATTGAGAGTTCCCGATAAGGGATCGGAAGAACCTTGAAGTTCTTCGGGCCAGTGAAGAAGAAGGTCCTGGTGGGAGAAAACGTGCTCTATGGAGTGCGGTCTACATCATCGGTGATCGTATCCACATTCCATTCAGTCAAATTCACCTCTAGAGCCACCTGGAAGATCCCTTCTCTTGAGAAATTTATCGAATCCTTGACACAAGAGTATATGAAGCTCATCAACAAGGGAAAAATCAAAGGCCCAAAGGCACATGCACTTACTGTTCAATATGGAAGTGGTCATCAATATCATAAATCTAAATATAAATACAAAATTAAATCACGTGCAAATTTGAAGAAAGAAGGGTACTCAAAACCCTTCACCGATGCCTCCAGATCCAAAGGTGGAAAGGGAAGAAAACAGAAGAAATACATATGCTTCCATAAAGGATTCCATCTAGAATATGCATGCATGTAGAAAAAAATATATCTAATGACTCAAATACTTCATAAAAATAACCTTGTAGATCACATCCCCGAGGGTGCCAAGAAGAAGAAGCCAGAAGATCAAAATCCCAAGAAAGGAAATTCTAGCCATGCTTTGATTGCCATCAACTCCTCTCCCGGTGCTTGGATCGTAGATTTAGGAGCATCACATCACATGGCTTCCACAAAATAATTATATTACTTATTGGATGCATGCATAGGTCCTCCTATTCTGATGGGGCACAACTCTCCAGTCGAGATCATCGACAAAGGAAGGATTGAACTCACCAATGGAAGCTTCGAGAATATGTTGCATGTTACCAAAATTTCCGTCAAAATTCTCTCCATGTGTCAGATAAAAAATTATGACACCTGAAATAAATTCATATTCACACTTGGTGCAGTGTAAATCTATGACATGCACACCAATTCTAGCATTTCTACCGATGAGGCAAATCATCAATCTAGATTGTATACATTTTCTGAATTTATTGAACCAAATTTTGCTTTACTACTTACCCATGTTGATGAAAGTAGTAGGATATGGCATGAAACATTTGGGCATTTAAATTTCATATATATGCAACAACTTAGCAAGCAAGGATTGGTTGATGGTCTACCAGACATCCATTTCTCCAAAGGAATTTGTGAGGGATGTGTTCTTGTAAAACACCCTCAAGAGAAATTCGACAAAGAAAAGACTCAGAGAGCTTCCTTTCCTTTAGATATGATCCATAGTGACCTAATGGGCCCTTTTCCGCATCCATCAATCAACAAAGAGAAGTACATGCTCATTTTTGTTGATGATTTCTCACATTTCACATGGATTTACTTTCTAAGGAAAAAATCAGAGGTCTTTCAACACCTCAAATATTTCAAAGCCCTGGTTGAGACATAGTTAGGAAAGAAAATCAAAGTCTTATGAATTGATAATGGGGGAGAGTATGTCAACCATGAGATCCAAAATATTTGTCATGAAGCAGGGATTCAGTTGCATCACACAGTTCCCTAAACCCCACAACAAAACAGAGTTGCTGAGAGGAAAAATAGATATCTAAAAGAGATGGCATCTTGCATGCTACATGCAAAGTCACTTCCACAGAGATTATGGGCCAAAGCACTTAATTGTGCAACCTACATCCAAAACATATCTCCCCATAGATCTGTCAAGGATAAGACCCCCTACAAGGTTTGAAGTGGCCTCAAACAAGAAGTGTCCCACTTTCGTATTTTCGGTTCATGTGCATGGGCCCAGATTCCCTCTAAAAAGAGGAAGGCACTTGATCCACAGAGAACATAGTGTATTTTTGTTGGATACCTCAACGGTGTGAAGGGATATAGACTCATTGATATTTCCTCAGACCGACTCATCATTGAGCGTAGTGTCCAATTCGAGCAAAGTGTCTCGCATGTACCTCAAAAACCACATGCAAACACCTTTATTCTTCCACCTGTAAGAGATGATGAGAATGCACATGCCGAATCTTATTTAGATGATCCAGATACAAAATTAGTACAGTTATATGTAGATTCAATGCATCTAGATGCATATGAAGTTCCATAATAGAGGCCTAAGTGGGCCCAAACTACTCTTCAGGATACAGGGGATCTTGATGGTGATCAATTCGATACTAGGAGGACTCAATATGATTTCGAGGAGCCTCCTCTTGCACTCACTACCACTGAACCATTTCCACCTAGGCATCTTTTCCTAGTTCACTCTTCATATCAACAGTCTTATGGCGAGGCTGCTGGAAATCCCTTTTGGGAATATGCCATGCAGGAGGAGTACAAATCTCTCCTCGACAACCAAACTTGGGATCTGGTTCCCCTTCCTTTTGGAAGGAAACTTGTCAGGTGCAGATGGGTCTATAGGACCAAGAGCACAACAGATGGATAGATGAGCAGATACAAATCCAATCTTGTTTCCAAAGGCTTTCAGCAGGTGCATGGCATTGAATATGATGAGACCTTCGCTCCAGTAGCGAATATGGATTCCATACGTTTGGAAATTTCCATTGCAGTAGCCAAGGGATGGAAAGTCCATATGATGGATGTGGAGAATGCATTTCTTCACGATGATCTCTATAAGTAGATCTATATGGAGCAACCCCAAGGATTTTTGCAGGATTCATCTTTGGTCTATCAATTGAAGAAGTCTCTTTATGGACTCAAGCAGGATTTGGGGGCATGGTATGCCAAGATGGACTCCTACCTGTTGTCACAGAACTTTATACGTTGTAAGTCAGACCCAAATGTTTGCATGCTCAGGATGACTAACTCACTTCTACTCCTAGTTCTATATGTTGATGATTTGTTGATCACCGATTGCTCGAATTCAATGATTGCGGAAGTCAAGAGGATTTTGCATGACAGGTGCTTGATGATAGACATGGGTCTGCTACACTTCTTCCTTGGACTCGAGATCAGTCAGGATGCATCAGGAATCAAAATGTCTCAAGCCAAGTATGCACGAGATCTATTTCACATGATAAACTACAAGTCTTCTCCGACTCCTTTCCTATCAGGAGTCAAACTTGAGGATGGAGGGGACACTGCACTAGTTAACAACACACTGTACAGACAGATAGTGGGGAGCTTGTTGTATCTCACACACTCCAGACCAGACTTCTCCTATGCATTTGGCGCATTCTCTAGGTTCATGAAGGAGCCACATGAGCTACATTGGAAGGCTACAAAGCATATCCTTCAATACTAGTGCAACACCCCTTCTGCCTCGGTAGGTTCTACGCAACCTCCCAGTCTAAGGATTGTTCACAACCATCCACTGAGCTGAAGCAGCTCTTTCAGATCCCTATTGGGACCTCAAATTTTGATCCACGGGTCCTTCTACTTCCCCACGGTCTTTGAATATGACTGCTTCCTTTTCCTCCTCAAGAATACAGATTCAGGTTTTTGGGACTCTCTGTGTTCTGATGTCGAGAGTCCTTGACTCCTCGATCTCCTAGTCACCAAATTGTTGATTTGGTGAAATAGGATTTAGTCGTGGTTATCTCCCTGGGATACACCCTCAATTCATATGACCACCCCTCACATGACTGCATTCCCTTTCAATGTTTCTTGACGCAAAGCACCCGACCTCCTGTCTTCTAGACCCTCGAAAGGCCGATATGCGAAATGCCGAAATGCCTGTGCCCCAACTTCCTCCTTTTTTCACATTTTTGGGTTATCTGAAGCCGAAGTGCTCAGATCTCTTGTCCACAAGATTTTTGAAATCTCGATATCTCGGTGTCCCGAAATTATCTCTCCCCGGATTTTATCCTCCACAGATTTTTCCTTTCACCAGCTCTTCGCTTTTTGCGCTTTCGGGGTTTCCAGTGCCGAAATTCTCGATTGCCTTGTCCTCTTAACTCCCGAAGTTATGAACTCCGATATACTGAAATGATGGCTTCCTCCAAACGCTTTCGGACTTTTGCGTTTCAAGATTTCCTGATGCAAGGTCTCTTCTGCCCCTGCTCTCTCACACTTCCGGTATCCGAAATGCCAAAGTGACAATACGGCCCTTTTCACTCCTGGCTGAGATCAACAACTGTGATCCACTCCCAGATCAATGGCCTTGATCTTTTCAGGATTTTCCTCCCTAAGAGCCTAGATCTATCGTCCTCAGGATTTCTGAAATCCCGATATCTGGTATGCCGAAATGCTCCCGGAAATACTCCTTCTCCTACTTTTGAGAATTCATGTTTTGGAACTTTGGGAATCTCGTTGAATCAAACCTATGTTCCTACGATATCTTGGTACCTGAAGTACCGAAATGGTCCTTCTCCCATAGAGTTTCAGGGTTTCGCATTTCAAAACTTTGCGACCCCTATGACACTTCTCCTCTGGTCCTTCGAATCCCCGGTATCGGAAATCTCGGTGGACTCCCCGATCTTCGCCACATGTCCTCCCACAAATGGACGATCCAGATCATTTTAGGACTTTGCCACTCGTGAAGTCGAAAGACTCCCTTCTATGATTTCTAATGTCCAAATCCCTGAAATGGATATCTCGCGACACGTGTCCTCTTTCCAGATGGATGGCTCAGATTTCTCTCGCTGTTTCAGGACTTTCACTGTGAAGTGCCCCGATCTCTCATCACTAGGACCTCCAAAATCCTGAATTCCCGAAATCCAAAATCTTGATATTCCTACCATGTCGAGGCTTTCTCAGATTTCTCTACTCTACTCGTATGTGGGATTAACTCACATGCGCCTTCTTCCAGATCCGACGACCATCGGTGATCTGTGTGAGATCTAACAACTCATGACCTCTCCTGCTTTGTGCGCTCTCCTACTGCTCCTTGGATGTGGAAACTTCAACGGTCCATATCTTCCCTTCGACCTGATCCGATGGTAGTTGTGCTCTTCTTTTGAGCATTACACTTTCTTCCTGAACTTGGAAGAATTCCCAAATGCTAAAGGCCTCGACCTTTGCTTCTTTTCTGCAAGCTCTGCAACCCTTGGTCTTGCCTACGCACTCGAAGATGTTGTCCCTCCTCAGCTTTCAGGACTCTAAACTCTCCAAAGAGTTCTCCCTTTCGGCCTCTGTAACCTCTTGTGGCCTATGTATGTAAAAGAACTCTCCCTCCTGAGCTTTTCCCTCTCTAAAATGTTAAAAGGTTTCCACGACTCCTACACACCTTGCAGAATCTTTACACACTAACTCGGTGCTATCTCTTATGAGCTTCTCCGCTACTCAGATCTCTAAGGGGACTTCACCCTTTTTCTTCCTTTATCTTCAGATGGAGAATCTGATGCCCTCCTGGAACTCCTTTTCTCAAGTAAACTTCTTGCTGAGACTACAAGTTGTTCAACAACCCTGTGAAGATCCTTCCTTGGACTCTTCTTTAGTTCCGAAACTCAAAGAGTTCTTTCCTCCTATGCTCTATAACCTACTCAATGCCCTCCTGGTAGAGTGTCTAGAATCCTGAGTGGTTCTATTTCTCTTTGGACTCATAGCAGAGTTCCTCCTCAACACTCTATGCCTGTTCTCAATGCCCTACTAGCAGAGCTCTACAGAACTCCTCAGAGATTCTTTCTTCTTACTGTGTCTTCCTCTACACAGTCCTTCCTTCAAGGTGTTCAACAACCTTGAGGTCTTCTCCTTGAGCCAATGACTCTAGATGGTATGCCCTCCTAGAACGTCTTTGTCCAAATTCCATAGAATTGGAAGTGCTCTCTAAGAACTGACTGTCAGAACCCGCAGTGTTCTGTCACACCCCCCTAGTATGAAGCCTCAAAGATCACCAACCCTAAAAATCAAACAACTTCTCAGATAGCAGAACCTATCTATCCCTGCAAATTCACATCTACCACATACATTCACAACATACAAAGAACACATGAAATCATTCACACAACATAGACAATATGCAAGAAAAACTGCTCTAGTTTGTATTAATAAAAACGCCTCTCTTTACAAGGTGTTCCTGAGCTCAGACTTTGACAGTGTCTTTGCTCCTTCTCTGTCTACCAACCCTTTTTCAAAATGAGATCGAAAAGGTCTTTTACATGAGGGGGCTCTTCGAGCTCTTCCCTCCATCCTCACCTACCTATTCAATATACATTGAATTACCAATAAATGGTTGACTAGTTTGAATTGGAGCTAGATTGTAGCCTTACAACCATTAAAGCTACCTACAGCTATGCATGCATAAAGGCACGGCTTCATGGATCAATGGCCTTACATGTATTTAATTAAATTTACATTCAAATTTTAAAATATGAGAGGGTTGGTGCCTCTTCTCCTCATTGAATGCATGCATTGATGTGGGCTTGTTGGCTGGCGCATGGCTAGCGTGGAGCACTGCTCCTGCATCATACTCCTTAGCTGTAAAATTCATGAGCTCCTGCTCATGAGATTCCCATCTCAGCTGTTGAAATCCTACTAGATCCCAAACAATTCTTGGGAGTTGTTCATCTGCTCCACTTCCCTGCAGCTACTGCTACTTCCATTGCTTTGCTGCTACTATTGTTGCTTCTGCTTTCCTTATGCTCAGCCTTTCCTTGTTGGCATTCTCTATTGATCTCAACATTAGCCTCATTATGTCTTCTATCATCTCGTCTAGCTACTACAATGGTTGGTTCTGTCCATGTAGTCTCCTCAGCTACATTTTCTTTCTGTAGATGGGAAGATCATCATGATCTCCCATGTCATCTTCTTCATCCTCTGTGGCCTCAACTTGCCACCCTATTGCAGATTTCATCTCTGCAGTCTCCTTACTAAACTATTGTTCAGCCATCATCTCTGACAGTTCTTCTGCCATTTCTCTTGCTGGTATGTGTCCAGCTTCTTCCAACTGCTCCTCAGCCTGGAATTTCCCTTCATCTACTTCCAACTTAACTTGTTGGATGTGCATGCCCTGCACTATCACCCTTCTCTCCATGGATTCAATATGTTCACACAAATCAACAAAGCTTATGTTTTCTGCCTCTTCTTATCCTGCTTTTGCAAGCTTTAACGTTGTAGTCTTTTCAGCTTCCTAGCTGAAAATATTGAGCCATTCCTCATAATCCTCATTTTCTTCGGCTTGGGAAGCCTCAAATATCTACTCCAATTCTTCTTTTACAGTCACGGCTAGCTGTCTTTCTCTTTCTGTTGCTGCTTCATCGACAACATAGACTTTGGCCTCCTATGGGCTAAGTGGTAGGAATATTCCAATTCCCCCAATCATCAGAAGATCCCTTTGATATTTCCCCGTTAGCTGCTCTGGCTGATCCAAATCCATCTCTGAGCTCATCTTCTCTATCAGCTCCTCGGGATGATTCAAATTCACCTATGATTTCATGATACTCTCACATAGCCTCATTTTTGTTCCCATGCCCTCCTGGAAAATTGGGATTTTCCTGCTGCCCTCCTGGCAGTCCATGAGATCCCGCAGTGACCTCGTTTCATTGCCCTCTTGGCATTGTGAAATTCCCCAGCTGTCCTCATGACAGTCTATGAGATCCCACAGTAATCTCATCTCATTGCCCTCTTGGCAATTGGGAACTTTTGTTTTTCCCTCTTGGCAGTCTTTGAGATCTTCAACTGATCTCATGTCATCCTCATTACTAAGGTTTCTCCCAGCTTTTGGTTCACACACCTAAACCATCTTCTCTGGTCTGTCGAGGTTTTCAACATGCCTCAACCATATTCTCAACAACCTCTACTATCCTTTGGCCATCAATGCCCTAACTGGCCATTTTGCTTTTGTCCTCATGGGCCATTCACATACCCATCTCGACTCAGCATTCTGCTGCACTCGCATTGCAAGCTCTTCAATCCTCACTCGGACCTCGGCGAGTTCTTTATCCCTTCCAGTGTTCTCCTTCTGCTGGTGGTTCTTCTTTCTATGATGCTTATGGCATTCAATAGCCATCTCACTGTCTTCTATCTTCCCTCGTGGAAAATATGTTTTCACTCAGCAACCCTGAATGTTTTCATCATCTCCTACAATCCTCCTGACTATCTTCTTGATTGCTGCCTACCTGCAAACAATCAGCACATAGCTTCCTTCACTCTGTCTTCTTTTCCTCACTTCCTCTACCTAAAATGTACAAACAGAGTCAAGCTATGATACCACAAATGGTGCAGCACCCCCCCTACCTTGGTAGGTTCTGCGCAACCTCCCAGTCTAAGGATCATTCACAACCATCCACTGAGCCGAAGTGACTCTTTCATATCCCTATCGGGACCTCAAATTTTGATCCACGGGTTCTTTTTCTTCCCCATGGTCTCTGAATATGACCACTTCCTTTTCCTCCTTAGGAATGCAGATTTAGGTTTTCGAGACTCTCTGTGTTCTGATGTCGAGAGTCCTTGACTCCTCGATCTCCTGGTCACCGAATTACTGATTTGCTAAAATAGACTTTAGTCTTGGTTATCTCCCTAGGATACACCCTCAATCCATATGACCACCCCTCACATGACCGCAGTCCCTTTTAGGGTTTCTTGACACCAAGCACCCAGCCTCCTGTCTTCTAGACCCTCAAAAGGCCGATATGTGAAATGCCAAAATGCATGTGCCCCGGCTACCTCTTTCTTTCATGTTTTTGGGTTCTCCGAAGATGAACTGCTCAGATCTCTTGTCCACAGGATTTCTGAAATCCCGATATCCTAGTATCCCAAAATTATCTCTCCCTGGATTTTCTCCTCCAGGGATTTTTCCTTTCCCAGGCTCTTCGCGTTTCGTGCTTTCAGTGTTTCTAGTGTCGAAATGCTTGATCGTCTTGTCCTCGAAACTCCCAAATTTTTGAACTCCGATATGCTAAAATGTTGGCTTCCTCCAAACACTTTTGGACTTTCGCATTTTGGGCTTTACTGATGCAAGGTCTCCTCTGCCCCTTCTCTCTCGCACTTCTGGTATCTGAAATGCCGAAGTGACGATACGACCCTTTTCACTCCTAGCCAAGATCAACTGCTGTAATCCACTCCTAGATCAATGGCCCTGATCCTTTAGGGATTTTCCTCCCTAAGAGCCCGGATCTCTCATCCTCGGGATTTTTGAAATCCCAATATCCGGTATGCTGAAATGATCCCGACAATACTCCTTCTCCTACTTTCAGGAATTCGCATTTCGAAACTTTGCAAATCTAGTTGAATCAAACCTTTGTTCCTACAAGCTCCCAATACCTGAAGTACCGTAATGGTCCTTCTCCCATAGAGTTTCGAGGTTTTGTGTTTTGAAACTTCATGACCCCTATGACACTTCTACTCTGGTCCTTTGAATCCCTGGTATCTGATATCCCAGTGGACTCCCCAATCTTCGCCACGTGTCCTCCCATGAATGGACGGTCCAGATTGTTTCAAGAATTTTCCACTCATGAAGTCAAAAGACTCCCTTCTATGCTTTTTGATGTCCGAATCCCTGAAATGGAGATCTTGCGACACGTGTCCTCATTCCAGATGGACGGCTCAAATTTCTCTTTTTATTTCAAGACTTTCACTGTGAAGTGCCCCAATCTCTCGTCATCAGGACCTCCAAAATCCCAAACTCCCGAAATCTAAAATCCCGATATTCCTGCCCTATCGGGACTTTCCTGGATTTCTCTGCTCTTCTCGTATGTGGGCTTAACTCACATGCACCTTCTTCCAGATCTGACGATTGTCAACGATTTGTGTGAGATCTAATGGTTCACGACCTCTCCTATTTTGTGCGCTCTCCCACTTCTCTCTGGACATGGAAACTTCAACGGTCTAGATCTTCCCTTCAACCTGATCCGATGGCAGCTGTGCTCTCCTTTTGAGCATGCGATTTCTTCCCGAACTTGGAAGAATTCCCAAATGGTAAAGGCCTCAACCTTTTCTTCTTTTCTGTGAGCTCTGCAACCCTTTGTCTCACCTGCGCACTTGAAGACGTTGTCCCTCCTGAGTTTTCAGGACTCTAAACTCTCCAAAGAGTTCTCCCTTTCGGCCTCTGCAACCTCTTGTTGCCTCTGTGCGTAAAAGCACTCTCCCTCCTGAGCTTGGACCTCTTTGAAACCTTAAAAGGTTTCCATGACTCCTGCACACCTTGTAGAATCTCTGCACACTAACTCGGTGCTATCTCTTCTAAGCTTCTCTGCTACTCAGATCTCTAAGGGGACTTCACCCTTTTTCTTTCTTCTCCTTCAGATGGAGAATCTGATGCCCTCCTAGCACTCCTTTGCTCAAGAAAACTTCTTGCTGAGACTACATGATGTTCAACAACCCTGTGAAGATCCTTCCTTGGACTCTTCTTCAGTTCCATAACTCAAAGAGTTCTTTCCTCCTATGCTCTGGCACCTACTCAATGCCCTCCTGGCAGAGTTTCTATAATCCTCAGTGGTTATGTTTCTCTTTGGATTCACAGTAGAGTTTCTCCTCAACACTTTGTGCCTATGCTCAATGCCCTCCTGGCAGAGCTCTACAGAACTCCTCAGAGATTATGTCTTCTTACTGTTTCTTCCTCTACACAGTCCTACCTTCAAGGTGTTAAACAACCTTGAGGTATTCTCCTTGAGCCAATGAATCTAGATGGTATGCCCTCCTAGCACGTCTTTGTCCAAATTCTGCATATTTGGAAGTTCTCTCTAAGCACTGACTATCAGAACCTGCAGTGTTCTGTCACACCCTCCTAGTATGAAGCCTCTAAAATCAGCAACCCTGAAAATCAAACAACTCCTCAGATAGCAGAACCTATCTATCCCTACAAATGCACATCTACCACATACATTCACATCATACAAATAACACATAAAAGCATTCACACAACACAAACAATATGTAGGAAAAATTGCTCTGTTTTGTATTAATAAAAATGCCTCTCTTTACAAGGTGTTCATGAGCTTAGACTTTGATAGTGTCTCTGCTCCTTCTCTGTCTACCAACCCTTTTTAAAAATGAGATCGAAAAGGTATTTTACATGAGGCATTTCTTCGAGCTCTTCCCTCCATTCTCACCTACCTATTCAATCTACATTGAATTACTAATAAATGGTTGTCTAGTATGAATCAGAGCTAGATTGAAGCCTTACAACCATTAAATCTACCTACAGCTATGCTTGCGTAAAGGCACGACTTCATGGCTTAATGGCCTTACATGCATTTAATTACATTTACATTCAAATTTTAAAATGTGAGAGGGTTGGTGCCTCTTCTCCTCATTAAATGTGTGCGCTGATGTGGGCTGGCTGGCTGGCGCATGGCTGGCATGGAGAGATGCTCCTGAATCAGATACGTATAGGGAACCATCACCTTTGGGATTCATTATGCAGAAGACTCTACATTGAATCTCATCGGGTTCACTAATTCTGACTGGGTTGGTGATAGCACTAATCTCAAGTCCACATATGGTTACTCACTCAGTCTTGGTTCTAGGCCTATCTATTGGTCAAGCAAGAATCACACTACTATTTCTCTATCTTCAGCCGAGGAAGAGTACAAAGGGGTAGTTAACATAACCACTCAGGCTATGTGGCTACAACTTTTTCTCATTGAGTTGGGAATTCAATTTCATCAGTTGATCATCGTCTGGTGTGACAACCAAAGCACTCTGAAGTTCTGTAGAGATCCAGTTTAGAGGCAGCGGATGAAGCACATCGATATCCACATGCACTACATCCAGTACTTAGTACATGAGGGGATGATCGACCTATAGTTCTGTCCTTCAGCAGAACATACTAGAGACATCTTCACCAAGTCCTTCACTGAGCATATGTTCCATTCTCTGCGAAGTCGTCTTGGAGTGAAGGACACAGTTTCCTAGCAACTGTTAGTTCTTCTTTTACATACATTGTACCTTAAGGGGGGGGGGTTTCCCATGAGGTTTTCCCTCTTTTCTCTCTTTATTTCAATGTATCTTTTGTATTTGGGTACCTAACATGGCATCATTTCCAAGAACCATTCTTTATTTTCACCATAGTGATGTTTAGGGGGGGTGTTGGAGTTACTTCACACACACCTAGGATTTATTTTTCCTAAGGTTTCTCCTTGTTTATTAGTCATTATTTAGTCTCCTATATTTTAGGAAGAATATTCCTCTATGGAGAATATTCTCTTCAGTTTTCACTTCAGTTTGATCAGTTGAGTGGAGTCTATACGTTACAATGGTATTGTCATCATGCAACATTTGGATAATCACAAGATAGTGTACATTGTCCTTGGGATCATCACCAAACTAGTGAATTACCCATGATTCCCTTATCTCCTCCTCACTTCACTTTGTTTTAGTCAATTAACTGAATACTGATAGACTAGCTACCTTAGCTAGGTGGCAGTTCACTCTCATAACTTCCTGAGAGACTAGACTAGGTGGTAGTTTACTCTCGTAACTATTGGTGTGTGTCTATATCAGTCTAGATCACCACTATGGTGCATTGGATTCTCCTCTAGTGCACATTAATTTAGCTATACATAGTATATCATGTGTAAATTATTCATTATTTATTTGGTTAATGATAATTCTTCCATTCTTCCTCTCTTTCTTCTTCTTTCTCAATTTATCTCTACAAATGTGTGTGTTATTTTCTAGCTAGATCTATCTTGTGTAGGTTCAACAAATTTATAGGCAGAAGGAAAGAGAATAAGTTTCTATCTATGGGTCCCATTGGAAATTGTCATCTCCCCATACAAACAACTAATAAACGCATCAACAATGGCCAACCAAGGTTGACCAATAACAACTAGATGTCCAGGTTTGGAGGATTTTGAATGAATTACCAAGAAGTCCATAGGATACTCCTAGGAGGATAAGGTGATTGTTACATCATCTAGACTTCCTGCTGGGATGATGACTGATTTCTCTACTAATTCCAACAGTGTCTGTGTTGACCTTAAGTGATTTAGTTGCAGCGTTCACATGGTGTCAATGGTCATAACATTTATTGTTGCTCCTATATCAATAAGTGTATTTGACAAATAAATACCATTAATTTCTATATTCACCAGTAGATATCCTGGATCATTATATTTAGATGGAATTTCTTATATAAATTCTGACAGTTGTCCAACCACCTGTATAACAAGAGGCTCCTTCCTCCTCCTCATAGGATTTTTAATGCAAATATCCATTACAATCCTGGCATATATAGGAATTCCTTTGATGGCTTGAATTAGGGGAATATTTACACATATATTCCTTAGTTCAACTTCTAAATCATGTCCTAGAGGTACCTCAGGTTTCTTCACAAGTAACCTTTCTAGATAAGGTGGAGGATTAGTTTTCTGAGGTATTTATGATGGGTGAGGAATGTGAGGATGAATTTCCTCTTGTACAGGGGTGTCTTCTTCTTCATCTGGTTGGTTATCTATTTGTTCTTCTTCTTATATAAACACTGTAGAATTTGGTTTATTCGAGACCTTCCGAGATCTTAATTGAATTTCATTCAGTGAAGTAGGAGTTATCACATAAGTTGGAAAAGTATGTACTTCAAGATTTTGTACATGTTGTGTAGGTCTATTGTTCGGATTAGGGATGGGTTGTGTAGGAATAGGGGTAGGTCGAGGGGGGTTTGGATTAGGTGAAACTTGAATTTTTGGTTGCTGGTTTGGGTTCAAAGGAAATGTAAGTTGTTGTAGTTGGGAAGGTGGAGGTAGAGCAGGTGGATTAAATCCAGGTAACAATTGAGAGATATTGGAAGGATATTGTGGGTAAGAAGGAAAAGTTGGTGGTTGAAAAGGGACATTCCCATATGTAGGCTCCATCCATCCATGTTTCCAAAGTGTGACTTGTAGTTGTTGATGTGTCCATTAAGAGTAAGGCATTGAAGAAATCCATTTTTTTTGTGATTATTGTGTGGTAGGGTCGAAAAACATATTAGGATTTTTTTGCCTCCATACTCTCTTAGGGGGATATGATTTTTCTTAAGGTTCCCGTCCTCCCTTAAAAATGGATTGTAGTCCTGGTAAGGAAGGGAACTCTTCGGTACGGTGGTTATTTTTACAGATCCCATAAATTTCAATTAAATTAATAGGACATTCTTTTTTGGGATGCCTTTTCCTACACCGAGGACAAAAAATTGCTAAAGTATCATTTTCTTCTTCTTGTTTCCTTTTGATTTTCATGGCATCTAACTAGGTGTTGATTTTGTTGAGGATGTATGTTTTGAATTTTTCTAGAAGATTCCCTAATTCTATCCTTGTAACACCTCCTGGAGTAGGTTTAGTAGTTCTTCTTATAGGATCCCTTAATCTTTTTCCTGTCTTGGCTGGGCTATGGGAATACCTTTTACAATATTCTGCAATGTCTGTGAATGGCTTCTGGTATACATCCCTAGAACTCATAAGGTTCTATACCTCAATATAGTAATCCCTTATACCCTTTAGGAATATGTTCCTAACTGTGGATGTGTCTAAGGTGAATTGTTTTGTCTTTTGATAATTGTATAGGAACCTTTCTAGGTAATCTTCCAGACTCTCCTCCTCGAACTATTGCATTTTAAATATATCATTCCTAGCATCTATAGGTCTGCAATAATCCTGATATTTCTCGAGGAAAGTTTCTTTCATACCATCCCAAGATAAGATAGTATGTTCCCCTAGACTCATAAATCATCTTAATGCTGAGTTTTTAAGTGTAGCTAGAAAGAGTTTTAATTTTTGTCCATTGTCAGTATAATTGTAACTTCTACATAATATATCAAATTCAAACAAAAATGAATCAGGATTTTTTTTGACATATATTGGAAGTGAGGTAGTGATGACAGTGGGATATTCTTCATAGCGACATCTCTGGTAATGTCTAATATTGGAAATCTGAATGTCTTAGTTTCATTATTTGCATTCCCTTCCTCAATTGCCATATTTATGAACAACATGTTATAAGCTACAAGTGATGTTTCCCTACCAAGTGATGGTTCAACCACTGGAATGGTTGGGATATCCAACTGTACCACTACTTTGTGTGTTGCTCCAATGGCATATTCAACCTCTTCTACCACTACCTTTGTCTCTTTTCTAGCTCCTCCTTCTGATTGGGTCACCATTGCTTTCCTTACTGCTTGTTGTGATATGTTATCAATATGCACATTAGCTTCAAATTCAGGGCCTTTGGCTATAGTATCAATTGTTGCCTTTGAAATATCTCCTTTGATAATTTCTCCTACACAAAAATTAGCTAAATTAGTGTGTAGGGCGGGGGGGGGGGGTTTTTCTTGAATTTTCTGTAACTTTGGATGCAACAAATCTACCTTTACTATCCTTACGTCTAAGCATAAAAAAATTAAGAATATATAATGCTAACACAACACAAACTTTAACTATTGAAGGTAAGAGGACAACTTGACTTTGGAGAAACCCCACTAAAGTGGATGTGTGGGATCTTCCCTCACATATTATCATCTTATCTCCGCCCTTAGGTCATCCTTAAAACCAATCCAAAACCATAAAATCAATCTAATTCAAATACTACCTATTACTGTTTACAACTCCCCGACAACGACGCCAAAATGTTGGTGCAATTATATGGTTAATATATTGCAATCATTAATATGTCAATATGGTTTTGTAATAATTAGATATGATGCACTATATGTGCCGATAACATATAAGTTCCTATGTATGATGAGTATAACCTACACAAGAAACACTCCAAAACCAATACTTTGTTTCACAATCTTCAAACAATATTCTTCACATAGTTAAAAAAAATAGAAAGAAAAACTCATAAAAAAAATTTCAACAAGCATGTGATTTAAAGGCTCTTGCCCAGGTAATGAGTCTATTCATTTACAAGCTCATGAAAGGAAAATATGAACTTTGGCTCTGTTTCCTGTAGAAAGTAATCAACAATCTGTAATCAACTCTCTACACATTCTTAAAAGGAAGATCATTCATAGCCTAATCAATCATGGAAGAAATACCAGGTGTAGTAAGATAATCCATTATAGGTTCATGTAGGGTGAGAAATGGAGATCTTAACTTTTCCTGTATTTGAAAAATATAACTTAATAAATTATGGAAGAAACTCTAGGTGTAGTGAGATACTCCATTATAGGTTCATGTAGGGTGAGAGATGGAGATCTTAAATGTTCCTATATTTGCAAAATAGAAACAAACATTAAATCATTCAATCTAACAAATGATTTTCTACACACACACACAAGAATAACAAATATTTACTTATAAATCTATATTGCACTCAGAAATCCATATTGCACTCAGAAATGCTCACTCACTTAGAATTACCACAAATATATATTGTGTTTTGTCAAATGTTTTAATGAAACACAACATAAATAAAATTAGATACTACGACCAAAACACAAAATGGTTTTATTCACACACAAACTAGAATTATATTTACACAGATAAATACAAGGAATATTACCTTGGTTGGGTCAGTGGGCCCTTGCCATACCAACAAGGTAGCTTTAAAAGAAACTTACAAAATGAAGGAGTTGATCACACACATAAATTCCATAAACTGTAATTCATATCATTACTTCAGAAATAGGTGTACAATTAACAGTTTTCTCAAGAATCAAGCCTACAAAATAACAATACTTAATTATGTCTTTGTCATATCATCTACGAGGCCTTCTCTTTTAAAGAGAAACAACTGTTTCAATGAAGACCTGGAGATAACATCAAATGATTGTGTAAATATTACAATTGGTTGATATAAATTTTTTCATGCGAATGGCTTCATCCTCATGACATGAAGTGAGGATGAAGTGTATCGTGGCCTTCAACAAACAAAGGATGCTCTATCCAACAAATTCCTTGGACCCATTGGAAGAAAATTCATTCAAACACCTAAGCCTATAGATATGGAACTAGTACCAGACGTGCACATATGGAACATGAAGATTGTTACTGAATGCGCACAGATGGAACATGAAGATTGTTACTAAATGCGCACAGATAGAACATGAAGATTATTACCAAACACGCATAGATGGAACATGAATATTTTTACCGAACGTGCACATTCAAATGCATTGGTACCACACTAGCACAGAAATAGGTATTGGACAGGCACAAAGATAGGTACCAGATGAATTGAATACCGGATGAATGTCGAAACGAGTACCAGATGAGTAGGATTTGTGTCATAAGGTCTGGTTAGATCAATTAAGGTGATTATAAATAATTTAACATCAATTATTCAATTCCAATTATCAACAAATCTCATAAATCATGATTTAAAAATATGTTACCTCATATATACACAAGAATGGCTAAGAGACATGTCTTTGAATAAAATAGGAAAATGGTGCATACGTCTGAGGTAAAGTTGGTCAAGATATAGGAAACAATAAGGTAATTGGAGGCATCAAAAAGGAGACCCAACATTGAGCATGTACCATGTCCAACAAGCTCTTCTTACAAAACACTTTGTTCAATGACTTGACCAACATTACTTATTCTAGATAATTATTAATATACTTGAAAAAATTTAGAGATTCACTTCAAGATATGACATGAGACTATTGATTAAATTAATATCCAAACTTTTAAGTTCCATGTGGAAGAAACAAACTTAGATTGGTAAAGTATACAAACTCACCTCTATTTCGCATCACCCAACACTCCTTTACTTTCTAGTAAGAAAACAATAAAACTAGTCAATATCCATAAGTTCTTAGCAGTACTTATTGTTTTCCAACAAGCCAAAGAAAAAAAATAGGGAATATCCTTCCTTCATATATTCAGGATAACATGGATTCATATTCATATTTTTTTGAAGAACCTACAAGTCTACCTATTCCCCACACAATACAAAATAAGATCTATCTAATTTCAATTTCTTCACTTCCCAATTGTACTGCATATTGCATAATAGTTTATAGATAAATATCAATCAATAAAGCTTCTTTAGGATGATAAGGATAGTCCGATGAGAAATTCTCCTTGTGGTACTCCATTTATCCTTGTACCCAAAAAGGAACAATAAGAATGGATACTATGCACATACTAAAAATCATTGGACAAAATCGATGTGAAAAATCGGTAACCGCTACCCAAGATTGATGATCTCACAAATTATTTGAAAGGAGCCAAATATCTTAGCAATATTAACCTAACTTTTATTTCTCAATGATTACATATGAACCCTTCTAATTATTAGAAAAAACTCTCAAGGCCAAATATGGGATCTATGTCAACAATGGATTTTCAGGTCAATGATATTAAGCTATTTTTATTGTGCCCCACACCAATGTTTAAATCTCTCTATTGAAATGCTTGTGTTCGTGTGCACTTTTTCTTACAAAAATGGGTGGGGATAGGTGCAAGTCCTAGGAAAATTTGCAAAATAGATTACCCCAAATCATGTGGCTTGATAGGAAACGGGTGATTTCCATAGCACGGTATGGAGTTTCTATATTCCTTCAAAGATAAAAAATAGTGTAGTGGTTGGTTGCTTGTGCCAACTAAAAGCTTTTAGTGAGAAACATTGGTGGTTAGTACTCATGAATTTTTGTATTTCTAATGTTTCAACTACATTGAATAAGAATTATCAAAGGCACATTTCACCCACATTTGGGTAATATATAGTGTTATATTTGTATGGAATATTGGTTTATAGAAATAGTTGGACGGAAGATCATATGTAAGATGCTAATATTTCTCTTGACCTTATTCACCAACATAAATTTCAAGAAACAATGAGAAGTCATTTGGGCATACTTCCATTCATTGTTTGGGTTTTGTTATGAAGTATACTAGTGTGAATGCATATCTAGCAAGGGTCAAAGTCCTTCAGGGTTGGCCCAATCCCTCTAATACTACATATATAAATAGTTTATTAATCATTGGTGGCATGAATTTCTATAGAAAAGGCATTCTACATTTCTCTCACAATTTTCAATCATTTCATCAACTCTCCAATCAAAATAATTTATCATGGAATGTCACAACACCTTAGGGCATTCAACAATTCAAGGATTCCCTTTGTTGATCATATTCAATTCTTGCTCTTCTTGATTTACAACAACCCTTTGAGATATACAATGATGCCTATGCCATAGGTGGTTCAAGCACTCAAGAAATAGTGACATTACAAGGTTGGTAAGGAAACAATCCTTCACACTAAGCATCAACCCCTGATGTTTATGAACTTTAAATCTAAGATTGCAATGGCATATTAAATGAGAATCTTATGTTTAAATTTTTTATCCCATTATTAAGTACAAAAGGGGGACTACTAATAAAGTTGTTGATATGTTGAATATACCTCCTTCCAAGGTTTTACATATTCTCAATACCTAATTCATCTATGAAGAATGGAAGTCTTTATTCTTCAAATCCATACTTTGAGTCAATTTTCACCTCCTTACAACAACCTATAATGTTAAATCAAACTCTTTTTCTTAATTATATATTAAGAGATGGTTCATTGTACAAATTAAACAAGCTTCATTTTACATTTGGTCTAACACACCTCACAGTCATCCATGATTGGCACTCCTCTTATTATTGTGCTCGTTTTGGCACTTTGAATAGTTTTCAATGTTTAGAGAAATATTTTTATTGGCCTTATATGAAGAAGCACGTTGAATATTTTATTAGAACATGTGCCTTATGAAATCAATATAAACCTTATAATAGAAATGTTGGATTCTACCAACCACTTCTAGTTAATTTCCTCATGTCCTCGAGAATCCATATCCCTAAACCTTATTAGTCATTTTCCCACTACTCGTAGTAAGCATGATTGTATATTTGTTGTATGCAATTTTTGTTAAATTACTATATGTATACCTTGCAACAAATAAATATATGTCTTTGTAATTTCTCTCACAATGCTCAACCACTTCATCAACTCTCCAATCATAAGAATTAGTCATGGAATGTTGCAGTAACTAAGGCATTTCAAAAATTCAAGGATGCCCTTTGCTCATCCTTTTTCATCTTTAGTGGCATTTTTTTTTCCTGATTTGCATCATCCCTTTGAGGAGACTAATTCCTGGCCATATTATGTTGTAGTAATTTCTTTTACACAAGGAGGCAACATTATTTCATATAAGTTTGGAACAATTTGATTGCAAAATGTAACTACAACACGTATGATAAAGAGCTTTATACCTTGGTTCCAACACTCAAACATTGGCATCTTTACATCATCCTTGGTAAGGGAACTGTACTTATCACATGGATTGTAGGTTGGGAAAATCCCAACCCAATCCTCAAGATGGAGATAACTATGGGAATACCTACGTCCCATTGTCACCTTAGATAGGTGACAACTAAATGAATTTTTTGTGACATGATCATGATATTCTAGAGAATTGTTGGATCAGTTCTTGGAATTCAATATAAAGAGTGGATGTGTGAGTGATCTTTGTTTCTGTAAACCCTCCCATATTGTCAAGGCATGAAAACAGTCTATACATGTCAAATTTCAGTTCATACAAAAACATTTTGAAAAAAAATCAACGTTGGCCCCATTCACAGGTCAATGTTTCCCATCATGTACTCTAGCCCTAATACAATTCCTTTTAATTCTTGTCTTTTTTTTTTCTCTCATCTAAGTAATTTTTTTCTCCATAAATAATATTAGTACGAAATCATTATTTAAGTACAAAATATCATCTTCCTCCTTCTTCTTGCCACGACCAAAATCATGCGCCTAATTTCCATGATGTTGGTTTTGAATGATGCAGATGATGAATATAAAGATTGGGTGTGTGAGTGATATTTGAGTCTGAAAACCCTCCCATATCATCAATGCATGAGAATTTTCTATCCATGTCAAATTTTGGTGCATACAGAAACATTTTCAAAATATTTCAAAGTTGGCCCCATTCATAGGTCACAATTGCCCATCATGTACTCTATCCCTAGTACAATGCATTTTAATATATGTTTCCTTTAAAATTCAACCAAGAAAATTAAAACAAAACGAGGACAAGATTGGTCAATTTATAGAGTGGGTGTGTCAGTGATATTTGAGTTTGGAAACCCTCCCATACCATCAAGGCATGCGAACAATCTATCCATGTCAAATTTCATTGCATACAAAAACATCTGAAAAAATGTCAACGTTGGCCCCATTCACATGTCATTGTTTCCCATCATATCTAGCCCTAGTACAATGTATTTTAGCTATTTCCTTTAAAATTCATTCTAGATGCACCTCCCCACATATAGTACTACAAGGGCATGCAATAATGTCCATAAATAAGTACTTGATTAATTTCACAAGTTTCAATATCAGTTATTTATTATCTTTGTTTTTTTCTCTCATCTAAGTACTTTTTTGCTCCATAAATAATATTAGTACAAAATCATTATTTAAATACGAAATCTCATATATTGCCTTCTTCTTTCCATGACAAAAATTATGGGCCTAATTGGCATGATGTTGGTTTTGAATGACACAACCGATGAATATAAAGAGAACGACCATGACAACGGGTATGTTGGGAGTTCTATGCATCACATTAATCCAGGAAAATTCAAATGAAACGAGGATGAGATCAGATATATAGATTGGGTGTGTGAGTGATTTTTGAGTCTAGAAACCTTCCGACCATATTTTCAAGGAATGCGAACAATCTATCCATGTCAAATTTCATTTCATACAGAAATAGTTTGAAAAAATTTCAACATTGGCCTCATTCACAATTCACTATTTCTCGGGTCTATCCCTAGTACAATTTATTTTAGTTGTTTCCTTTAAAATTCATTCGAGACGCACATCCCCACATCATTGTTGAAATACTATGACAACAATGATGACATTTACGATTATGGTATCAAGATGAATGAACTTCTCTTGGTTTCGAGAATAATTTATTCTCTACTGAAAAAGGCGAACCACGTGAAGGTGGAAGCTCATATGGCCCGTCCCCTCCCCCTCACATCACTCTCAATTCCCCAATACCCAATCTATAAAATAGAAAATAAACAAAAGAAACGTAGTAATCATGCATATAAACTACCAAAACAAAAATTAATTAAGGTAAATGACATTCTGAGTTTGTAAATGATAATTTTAGTTTAGCATGTATGCTATGGCCACTATTTTTAGGTTCGACATAATAAACAACATGTAACATAGGATATTAAATAATTGCATAAAACTTAAAAAAATGTAATTAAACCACATAAGTAAATTATTTAAAGAGACTATTTCATACAAATTAAAATATATAGTTACATACCTCATCCAACTCGACATATGTATCATCCTTCTTTTGTATCTTCGTATTCATCCAATGCAACATATGTATCATCATTCGGTTCAGAAATGGTGTTTAAAGGATTGGTGATATCATCATTGTCATCAATGTCATTTTCTATAATATATTCATCAACATCATCATCAAGAACTACATTATCTCCTACGTGTGGTTCATCTTCCCTGTCTTCTCCATCTATCGACCAATCTTCCTTCTTTGTCTTTGGTGCATAATATTATTCTTCAATATCAAATTCTTCCTCTACAATATACTTTACTATCCTTCCTCTTGGATCATATCTAACAACAAATGACCAATCCCTCTCACCTAGAACTTTTGAGTAAAATACTAGTTCACATTAGCTTGGAAAAACATAGCGATCATGTCCTCTTTCAAACATCTTTTTTTTAATCATCGAAAATCCGTAGGCATGTTGAATAATAGTTATTTCCTCATCAATTTCATGCATTCATAACCTATACCATTTGACATCGAACATAACTATTTTGAAGGAATTAAAGTCACACTCAAGTATATCATCCAAATACCCATAATATCTATTTTCAGATTCTCGAGGATGTTTGTCACTCCTAGAGGAAACATTAGTGACTTGTAATACTGTAGTTATCCCACTATCAAAAATTTTCCTGGTTTCATCCAATTTTTTGATGCGAAATTTACGGCCATTGCACCACATAGACTTGTGGTGTTTCAACTACAACCTGCCAGACATGTAAAAGATGCATTGTCAATTAATAAACATATTTATATAAATTGGAAAGTATCTGAAAAAAAACACACCTCCAGTCACATTAATATAATATAAATTAACTAAATAAAATGGGTGAATTTGCTTGCCTGTCCATCTTTCAAACCATATGCTAAATCAATTTACCTCTGCATAACATTGGAATCTCCATTATGACAAGCTTCTCTAACCAATTCGGACAATGGTTGCCATGATAACCTATCGCCATGATGTTGTTTACATATTTCAATCCATACATTTATCCAGTCAAGATTGTTTGCAATGTATAAATGTAGGGCATCCCAATATTGAGCAACTGAATCAAAAAATCATAATTCACCAATATTAAAAATTAGTTAAAACCATGGTAAATATTAATAATTTATGAAAGGATAAATAATAAATGATTATGATCATATATTACACAAAAAACAAAAAGTTATATGTATTATAAATCTCAACAATTTAATTACCTCTCACTTTTATCATTATACCTTTCCCCAACATTTGCTCCCCTTCAATTTTTTAAATGTTGTTCACATCCCAAATGTGATCCACTACATCCATAATTGGCACTAATAATTTAGGAAGATATTGACTAATATACACCATGGATTGATATACCATATATCCCTCCACCATAGAACCCTCGGGACATGCTCTTTGTCTAACCAAAGCCTTCAATGATTTCAACTGCCTCTCCACCATCCACATTGACCTTGTGTGTACCGTTCCACACATTTCAATCTCCTCAACTTGGTGTATGAGGTATCATTCTTGTGCATTGGAAAATGTTGGAGGTAGATACTTTTACATTTCACACATTAGCCAAAGAATTTCTCTCTTCCAATACTTTATATCATCTTGATGTATTTATTTCAATGAAAACCATCTACAGATCATGATGAAATAAAATAAAATGTTTCAACAAAACATATTATATATTACAATACAAGTAAAACATATGCCATTAAGTACAACAACAAATTAATTTTTTTGTTTGCATATAAATCACAACTAGTTACCTCATGTATTTTCCAAGATCATATATAACTTGTTTGGTGTTCTTGTCAAATTCATTTGGGAGAGATAGAGGTAGAAAATACTGTAACAATAATGAATCGTTATTTGTTTCCAAAGTAGACAAAAAAAAAAAATCCTTAAAAAATGTATACGACCAATATATACATATGTATAGCAAAATTATTACCTTAATGAAGGTGATGCCAATCATGTGTTTTTACCCCAACAAATTAACCTTTCTTCACTAAAATATTATTTGTGTTTGAAGAAAAGCCAGTGGGAAATTTAATTCTTTGAATGACCTCTTTACATCATTGCTTTGTTGCTATGTTAATAACCATGGAAAGTTGTTTTGGTCTCCATTGTTATTTGATCATATCACACTTTGCATTGCATGATTGGATTTCTGAATGTCAGTACTAATTTTGACAATATTTTCTTTATCCCTCCTACCATCTATAATTTTTCATAACGTTTCTGTCACATTCTTCCCAATATGCATTGTATCAAACAAATGAGCTATTTTTAGCTCCTCATAGTAGGGAAACCTCATGAGTTGAGTGGGATAACATTTCATTCCTCATGGAATCCCATTATTAATTGTTGAAATATTGTAACTGGGAATAATATTCTACCTAAGAGAGAGAGTTGAATAATATTATTATATTATATTTAATTAGGCCCTATTGTGCCTTAGTAAAAGTCGGCCCTATTGTGTCTTAACAACTAAATGTAAATTAAGAGGCTAAAGTGACAGGTCATCCCAGAACTAATTATAGGTTTCCTAGACCACTATTTATAAGAGAGGTCAGCACCTCATTTGGACACACTCACTCATGTGCTCTACAACAAGAAGAAAAAGTGTGCAAGTCTTGGAGGAGCAGTCGTTGCAACTGGGGTTGACGTCAAGGAGGGTTTTGTTCTATCTCTTGGTATCTCTTGGTTAAGTGGTACTCTACTCTTCTTAGTGAAGGAGTAGAGGAGGATATTTTGTTCATATTTTGGTCTATCTATATTGAGGAAGTTTTTATTGGGTTTTCTTCCCCATGAGGGTTTCCCATGATAATATGTGTGTCTCTATTGTTTCTGTAATTTCCTCTCTTTTAATGATCTTATTTATGCAACTAATGTGATAAATGATTATATTAATAAAGAATAACCTCAACTGTTATTTGTATAAGTAAAAATTCAACATGGGATTAGAGCATCCATGAAAGATACCAACTCATAGTTTATAAGAAGTGGCTAGCTTCAGTGCACCCTCTCCAAGATTCAATTTAAGTATTTTAACTACTGCAAAATTAAGGTTTTTGCATAAACCCTAAGTGTGATTTTTTTCTTGTTTGAGGAGGACATTGAAGAAAGTAACCACACCTAGGAACTCACCCTGGGAGGGCATATCTAGTCCCTGGATCAGAATTCCTAAATTTGAAGTTTGAGAAATTAGGGTTTCCTTATAAAACCCTAATTTGCAGTTGCAGTACTAGTTGTGGTTACAGTATCAGTTGCAATACCAGTTGCAGTTGCATTTTCAGTTGCAATACTAGTTGCAGTTGCAGTACCAATTGTAATATCAGTTGTAGTTGCAGTGCCAGTTCCTTCATGCCATTTGCAACACCAATTGCAGTGAATTTTTTTTGTGAAGTGTTGGGACTGATTTTTATTGTCCTAGTGTGCCTTACCCTAGAAAATATCTAGATATCTTTAGATTACAAGTTGCAACACCTTTGAAGTTTTAAAATTTTGTTATTTCTTGTTGATGCTTCCAGATGGTGCCACTATCTGTCGATACTATCAGAGGTATGTACTTACATATGTTTAAAATTTTATCATTGTTCTAGAGGGTATTTGCAGGAGAAAGGATCTTTTTTCTAAACAAAAATCGTAGATACAGAAGGATATCAGATCCAACACATTCAAAGGAACAATGCACTGCATGTTTTATTAATTTGATATGCCTCTATTTGTTATGGAATTATTGTGATATTATGAACATCTAGGTTGCATTTTGATATGTAGAAGTTATGACTACCATACTAATCATTGGTAAAAATAAAGTCAAAGTATTATATTGATTAAAGTTGAGATTATAAAGTTTATTATCTAACCCAATTTCCTTTCAAGAAAGCATATTATCTTAGTATAGAGGACAGGTTGAAGAAAATACTTGTCATCTTGAGTGAAAGAGACTCGAAAGAAAAGAAAAACACTCATTCTTGATGACAAGACTCCAAGTTCCAGGTCTGATTGATTCAAGTTTACACATATCAAGTTTGATAACTGCTAAACACTATAGTTGTGATAACAGTCTTTGAAAAGTTTTATACTTGGTAGCATGTGAGCATTATTGAGATAAATTCTTATTGTACTTATTTACTAGATATAACTGACATCTCTTCTAGGAGAAACTTCTTGTTTTATTTCCAAGTTACCATGGATGAATGATTGATCACAACACCAGAAGATTGTTTCTCTCATTTCTTATTATTATATTTCTTACTTTTGACCCTTGTTTCAGGAAGGTCACAAGTGATAGCTCTGTAGGAGCTACTATGACGATTATTCTCACTATTTTTATTATTATTATTATAAAGAGTATTATTCTTGTCTATTTTTTCTCCCTTGTTGTTCTTATTCCAGGAAGGTCACAGGTGATAACCATGAGGGAGATATAGTAAAAATTACATGAGGAAATATATATTAGATGAGACATGGAGCAGACTATCCAAGTTGTATATATGACCATATACATCCATGTACCAAAGAAGAAGAATAAGCTACTTTTGCTAGATACAAAACATCACACATGGAGACATATCATGAGGAGAAGAAGGCTCCAAATATGACTGAACATTAGAATAAAACTCACAGTAGATGTCGTCAATGGATAATGAAGCCACCTTGATAGGAAGAAGAATTCCTTTGAAGTTTGACTCAACTTTTCATATTAAGACTTGGTATTCAACACCAAGTATATCCTATAGAGACTATGAATTTTTTGTAGACTCAAAATAAATCAATAATCAGAGTAAGACTGATCTCAGAAAGGATCATATGGGAGAAAGAGACATCTTCCAAGACTAGAAAACAAATTCCATGAGTTGAGAAGACTAGATCATAGATTCAGAGACCTCTAGGAGACATGAAATCTCCTGAGAAGATTCCCTTGTTTCAGTAATAGAGGAGGAAGCAAGTCAAAAGGATTGGGATATGGATTTTTTCTTAAGACCAGAAAGGAAGTCGATGGTGACTTCTATTATTGATCTAATAGATCAAGCATGTTGCAGATAACAATATAAATATGTACAAATACTGATTTGTGTCCAGAGGATTCTCTCAGCAAGAGGGAGAAGACTATGACGAGAAACTTTCTCTAGTAATAAGAAGAAGTATATATAGAACAAACATGATTCATTAAAATAAGCCAACAAAATATGAGATTCAGAGGGAGCAGGTATGAAAATACCTATATTTGAGATTGAGTTATCTCCAGTGCCAGTTGGTGCAGTACATGAGTTGGGCCATGGAGATATGAATAAAATAGAAGATTGAGTTACCTCCATAGAAAGAGGATAAGCTACCCTCGGTGTCAGTTATTGAGCCACTCTAAGTGTCAAATGAAGTTGTTGCCATGATAGAGTAGAGGAGTTACTCTCAGATTTCAACATCCATAGTGAGAATAGAGCAATCATTCTGAGTTTCAAAGCAGTTGTAGGTGCAGAGTCCCAGTCCCATAGGAATAGTTGCAGAAAGACTAGAGGACATATTCTCAGGCACTGAGACATATAGTGCTTTGCAGAAAGCACATAGAGCTAGCACATGATTGTGTAGATTAATTTTCATATGAGAAAGCGTAGCAGGTTGGTACAATGTGATGTGAAAAATTGGTTTTGAAGTATAGGACATGAAGACTCATGTATGCAATTTGAAGCAAGCTCCAAGAGCTTGGTATGGAAGGATTGATAGTTCTATGACGAGCTTGGGATTTATGAAGTGTAAAGATTATTATAATCTTTACTTCAAGGTTATGAATGATGAGCCAATTGTATTGCTACTATATGTGTATAACTTATTCTTGACAGGAGAAGAAAATATCATAACAAATTGTAAAAGAAAGCTTGCTATAGAATTTGAGATGAAATACCTAGGCTTGAAGCATTATTTATTAGGTCTTGAAGTTTGGTAAAGCCCAGAGAATATATTCCTTAACCAAGGGAAGTATGTAGTTGAAATGCTGAAGAATTTTGACATGTTGGAATGTAAATCCATGGCCATACACATGGAGACAAATTTGAAGCTCCTAGTTGATACTTCATCAAAGTTAGTTGATGCTACTTTATACAGATATATTATTGGTTCGTTGATGTATCTGACGAATACCAGGCTAGATATATGCTTTGTCGTGAACACCTTGACTCAATATATGGTGGAACCTAGACGTTCTCACCTTGTAGTTGCAAAGCATGTGATGAGATACCTTAAGGGTAGGTTGGATTATGGTCTCTGTTATACTAGATATCATGACTTCATACTGTATGGTTATACTTATTCAGATTGGGCTGGAAGTTCTTCAGATAGAAAGAGCACTTCAAGATTTTGTTTCAATTTGGGGTCATCCATGACTTTGTGGAAAAGAAGGAAGCAATCCAATATTTCTCTCAATACGGAAGAAGCAGAGTACATTGCAGCATGCTCCAGTAGTTGTGAATCCATATGGCTTCGAACGTTGTTGATAGGTTTGTTTGATCTGGATATGGAAGATACCATGATTCTATGTGATAACTAGAGTTACATAAATATGACAAAGAACCCAGTGTTCCATGATAAGACGAAGCACATAGAGATCCAGTATCACTACATTCATGACATGGTGTAGAAGGGAGATGTCAATCTCCAATATTTTGGCACATATGAGTAGGTTGCATATGTGTTGGCTAAGCCTCTATATCATGTGAAGTTTGAGTACTTTCGAGACAAGCTTGGTGTTGTCTGAAATGACCTCCATCAAAGGGGGAGTGATTCTAATGATACTATGGTATCCTGGCCAACAATGGGTAGCTCATTTAGTATTTTATATCCTAGGGGAATGATCATCCCTAGGAAGATATCAAAGTTCCAGTAAGGAAGTTCTGTCAGAGTACCTATGCATGTATATGCCAGCCATGGTCAGTAGTGGTAGATTAGTTAGGATTTTATATCCTAGGGAATATTACGATTCTTGGGCAGATCTCAAAGGTCCGGTAAGGATGGTCTGTCAGAGTACCACGTGGTAGCTCAGTTAGGATTCTATATCCTAGGGAATCTTATGATTCCTAGGCAGATCCTGAAGGTCCGGTAAGGATGGTTTGTCAGAGAACCACATATGTTGATGTTGATTCACCTGCCTCATTATGTTTCCATTGATGTTCTTGTTCTAGCTTCATGTTGTTGATGATGTTGATCTTCCAGCTTCATGTTGTTGATGATTTTGATGTTCCAACTTCATGTTATTGATGATGATGATGTTACTCTAGCTACGCCCTACATATGATGATGATGTTTAGTTTCTATTGATGTCGATGATGAGAAAAACTTTCGATTAACTATAGATATGACCAACAATGTTCCCGATGTTGATGACGATGTCTCCTCCTCTTGATGATGTATTGATTCCAGCCAATTGTTATTAATGTTTTCAGTAGAATACCTTTCTTGTTAAGGGGGAGCGTTGAAATATTGTAACTGTGAAGAATATTCTACCTGAGAGAGAGTTGAATAATATTATTATATTATATTTAATTAGGTCATATTGTGCCTTAGTAAAAGTCGGCCCTATTGTACCTTGACAGCTAAATGTAAATTAAGAGGGTAAAGTGACAGGTTGGACCAGACCTAATTATAGGCTGGCCAGACCACTATTTATAAGAGAGGTCAGTGCCTCATTTGGACACACTTAGTCATGTTCTCTGCAACAAGAAGAAAAAGTGTGCAATTCTTGGAGGAGTAGCTTTTGCAACTAGGGGTGACATCAAGGAGGGTTTTGATATATCTCTTGGTATGTCTTGGTTAAGTGGTGTGCTACTCTTCCTAGTGAAGGAGTAGAGGAGGATCTTCTATTTGGTTTTTGGTCTATCTATATTGAGGAATTTTTTGTTTGGTTTTCTTCCCCATGAGGGTTTCCTAGGATAATCTATATGTCTCTATTGTTTCCATGATTGCCTCTCTTTCCATGATCTTATTTATGTAGCTAATGTGCTAAATGATTATAATAATAAAGAAGAAATGTAACTGCTAGTTGTATAAGTAAATATTCAACATTAATACCTTCACGATGGTGTCCGTAAGATGAAGCATAAAAGAAATCACAACAATAATTATCAAATACAGTAAAATAAATTCAATAATTGAAATAAAAATTCAAAACAATATTACACTTACGATAAATAAAGAAATTGTGTACCTTGGCGATTTATGTTATATTCCAACCTCCATTGGTTAGGTATCATTCTTCATAGTTTTAATCTAGCCTATTATTTCCAATTGAAAATATGTTTTTCAGTAGTACGATACCTATGGTTCATAGGGAGGAAGTGCCTATACTCATCAAACACCATCTTTGCTAAAACAATTGAATGATGATACTTCATCTTAGGACCACAAACTGGACATGAAAAATTACCCTTCGTTTGAAGACTTGCAAAAAATGGATTAGTGTCAATTATGCGATGGGATTATTTAAAAAAACATGCATTTTATCTCTAAATAATTATATAGTATTAATGTGCAACAAACTTTTACATACCACAAAAATGTGTTAGTCTTGGGGCATCATGAATTGTCCATAAAAGTATTCCACGGAATCAAAATTTCTTCTCCCCGATTGGCTTACAAATGTCATACATAGTGATGTCGACCCATAACTTTAGTAGTTGGTCGATAAGAGGCTCGATATATAAATTCATATATTTAACTTGGTACTTACCTAATTTTTAGAAATTACACATAATTAATACCATGATATGTATATTATATATGTACATAAATAAATAAAATATATTCTACAAAAAAAGAAACAAAGGAAAACGTTACATTCGAAAAATTAATGTAAACAAATACCTAGAACAATCATTGTCAACATTATGTGCTCCCTCTTTATTGACATCCAAGGAGGAATGTTATTGTTGATAAAAAAAATAGGCCACACTGAGTAAATAAACCTAATATATCCAAATGGATTAACACCGTCACCTGCCAATGAAAGCCTAACATTACAAGGTTCATCTTTAAATTCTTCCCATTTTTCCTCAATTTCCCTAAATGCATAACCATCTGCAGCCATTCGAAGAACACCATATCCACTTATGTTCCATGCATGGTAATCCATAAAATGTGCTATGATTTTTCACCTAAAAAATCGTTGCAAACGTGGAATTATGGGAATATGATGAAGAACCTTTCAAGGCACCCTATTTTCTACTTGATCGGTTCGATATCTACTCATATGAAATTGCAGACATTTTGTTTTTTATGCATGTTGTCCATAAGATATAATATGATCATTAGGACATGCATCTATATTTTGATACTCTATTCCAATATCTTTCATAATGAAATGTAAATATGGATATGTGTGAGGTAAAACATTTGATGATAGTAACACAAATTCACCTAACAATCTACAACATAAAAAATAACTAGTTAATATAAAGAATATTAATCATAGATATTTCATTCTTATTTTACACATTAATTAACATTAAAAAAAAGATAAAAAAATAAACCTTATGTATATGTGATGAAACATATTACATACCTTAGGATCTGTGTCATACAAGTGTTCAACAAATGATTTATAACCTTCAAGTTCACCAGCAACAATGTAGCGGAGAGAAGATTTTCTCTTGAGCCTTTATAAAGTCGTTTTTTGCCTTTTCTATCAAAGTTTCATCATAAATACCATCATTGTCCCCATCCTCATCCGAATGAGAGAACAAGTCTTGGATAATTTGATTTGTCCCATCATCTTGAACTATGTTGTTATTTTTATTTTCTTCAATGGGATCATTAACTTGATCTTCATGATTCGCTCCATGTTCCTCAACTTGTACAACATCATTTCTACTACTACTTGGTGCATTCTGCATAAAGTTAGGGGGCAATTCTAACTTTATAATTACAAACAATCATGCAAAATTAGTGTGTCTAACAAATATTAAAACAATATAAAATTTTATAAATACAATCAATATAAAGCCAGATAATGATCAATATATAGCTAATTACCACGAGACGATATTCATTCGATCCCCCATTAATGTGCCCATATATCCTACAATGTATTTTATTTGTTCCTATTAAAATTCTTATGGTACGTGCAGTACAACATCTTTTTCAAGGGAAATAACATTTACTGTCACCCTTTTCACCCTCTTTACTTTTTTCCCACCTCTAGTATTTTCTGGCATTCTTCCCCACAAAAAAGTAGTTATGATTATCTTATAAAATTGAGTGGTGTAACAAAATATCTATTATATTATTCTAATGCAATTGACATATGAAAATAAATATGTTTTTCTCTTGACAATAACACCTTATACCTTTTATGAACTGTCGTCGTTATAGAAAAATTGTTTCAACATATCTAAAATGCAACATATTTATTATTCTTTTCCATCGGAATTCCAATGACAGTTCACCAAGTCAATGTTGACTTAGTCAAATAGTGGGTGACCGTTTAAAGAGAGAAACGACTAGAACTATTATCACCGGTAGTGAGACAAGACTAGAGATATCGTCGGTATTGAGATGAACATAGAGATATCGTCGGTATTGAGATGAATATAGAGTAACCGTCAAAATTGAGACACATCTAGAGGTTTCCATCGCAAGTCCGACAAATGCAGATAGGATTGCAAAAAAAATGAAAAATTTAAATATTTATCTTGTCTGTACCGTCGAAATTTTTTCAATATGTAGTAGTGTATGCCTTGCCTTGCCAAGCCATGGTATGGTATTGTATGCCTTTCCTTGGTATGGTATGGTATGCCTTGCCATGCCATTCCTTGCCATGGTATGGTATGGTATGCCTTTCCTTTCCTTTCCATGGTATGGTATGGTATGCCTTGCCTTGCCATGGTATGGTATGCCTTTCTAAGCCATGGTATGGTATGGTATGGTATGCCTTGCTTTTCCATGCCATGGTATGGTATGATATGGTATCCTTGGCATGGCATGGTATGATACCTTTTATTACATTTATGTCATAATTTTCATCCCTTTAGGGCTATCATGTCTTGAATAGTGTAGGGTTGTCATGTTTCATCTTGCATTTTTTAATCTAAACCCTATTTTAAGCTTGTATTTTTATCCCACTTTCATTTAATGATTAGTTGTTTTAAGGGTTGTTATATTTTTCCTTACAGTGCCTTGCCTTTCCATGACATGCCTTGCCATGCCATGCTTTACATTTCCTTTCCTTTCCATGCCATTTCCTTGCCTTGTCATGCCTTTCATTTCCATGCCGTTCTTTTCCATGCCAGGCCTTGCCTTTTCATGCCATTCCTTTCCATACCATGCCTTTCCATGTCATGCCTTGGCATACTATGCTTTTCTATGTCATGCCATGCATTTCCATGTCATGCCTGTTGGGTTGCCAAAGTACCATCTTTTTACCAACCTTTAACGTCACTTTCAATTCACTTTCACTTGATTTTTAACCATATTCCGCTTTCTCATACCCTTACATTAAACCATTTTCATGATTACATGGGTTTTAGACATATTATTTTCCAATGCATCTATTTTAGTGTTTTTGAGTGAATTTATGATTAAATATTGGAAAAATGACATGTTT
>ML795905.1:78836-113232 GCA_009831015.1 Picea engelmannii
AGCTCACTCCAAATAGATCATAGTAGCATTTTCTTCTTGTTCTAATGCTTTGAATAGGTTTATATGCTTTATTGTTTTTATTAGAATTATTTGATGATCTTGATTGTTGATAGGTTTTGTGAAACATCTTGAGAGGACCTCCTCAAAAGGGAGCTAGTGTTTTCTTTCCTACAACAAATAAGCCTTTTTAAGTGTATTTATTTTCAATGCATGAGTGTTTACTTGATGATCTTGATTGTTGATAGGTTTTGTGAAACATCTTGAGAGGACCTCCTGAAAGGGAGCTAGTGTTTTCTTTTCTACAACAACTAAGACTTTTTAAGTGTATTTATTTTCAATGCATGTGTGTTTACTTGATGATCTTGATTGTTGGTAGGTTTTGTGAAATATCTTGAGAGGACCTCCTAAAAGGGAGCTAGTGTTTTCTTTCCTACAACAACTAAGTCTTATTAAGTGGAATGAAAGAGTTAGGATTTGATTCAATTTTCTTAAATTAGAGTTAGATGCCTACTCCTGCATATATTTTGCTAGCATCATCACAAGCTTACGAGCATCCCTGGTTGATAATTAAATGAAAGCAATTTAAGTAATTGAATTTCCCCAACAATGCCATGCCTTCACTTTACATGCCATGCCTTGACTTGCCATGCCATGCTTTTCCATCCCATGCCTTGCCTTTCCATGCCATTCCTTTCCATACCATGCCTTGCCATGCCATGCCTTACCATACCATGCCATGTCATGCCATTCCTTCACTTGCCATGCCTTTTCTTCACTTTCCATTCCTTGCCTTGCATTCACTTTCCATGCCATACCATGTCATGCCTTGACTAAATTAACAAGTTTAATACGTAAATGAACAAGATTAGTACATACAAATTGCAATCAAAGGATTCATTAAGCATGTAATTCTACAACTTGTTATCCCATATATATTATATAAAAGTACTTGCATGAGAATTGTGATGTCATAACATAAGATCTCTTTATTCATATATCTAAGGTATCATATATTTGTCAAACATGGATGATCATAAGTAATATGATTTACCTAGACATAGACCTACACCTACACCTAGAGCTAGACCTTTTCTTTCCTTGCAATGTCATGTCGTGCTTAGCCTTTTCATGTGTTTCCTTTGATTTCCTTTCCTTGCCTTGTTTTTCCTTTCCTTGCATTTTCTTCTCTTTCTGTTATGCTGCTTGGTTTGGATTTTATGACCTCAGACCAAATTGTCCCTTGAGGAGACAAGTTGCAACTCCTGATAAAACTCAAACCGAGACTCAGATAGATGAACCGTCTATTGCATTGGATCCAAAGCACTAAGTTTCATCTAGTGGGGCCCTATTGTTTTCATTCCATCCACCGAAAAACCGTTTGTTAGAGTATCTATGGCACTAAGGTTTTGCTCAATGAGGCATAGTGCAATTTCTGAAGAGGAGGTTGATTTTCAAGAACATTGTGTCGGGAATTTATGGGTAGTGTATTCATGTGGTCCTTATCTAAAAAGACTTGTGGGAGCTTACATAACTCCGTTATGCCACTCAATTTGTATTTTATTCCCCCAGACCAAATTGGCCACATGTCTCTAAATGGCTTGAGGAGGTGAGTTGCAACTCACGATAAAACTCAAACCAAGACTTGGATGGATGAACCGTCAATTGTATTGGATCCAGAGCACCGGGTTTCAAATAGTGGGGCCCCTCCGCTGTCATTTCGTCCACTGGAAAATCATTTTTTGGAGTACCTATGGAACTAGTTCTTTTCTCAATGAGGCATAGTGCATTTTCTTAAGAGGAGGTTGATTTTCAAGAACACTATGTTAGACATTTGTGGGTAGTGTAGTCACATGGACCTTGGAGAAACAGACTTGTGGGAGCTTATGGAACTCCGTTATGTCGCTCGGTTTGGATTTTGTGCCCCTAGACCAAATTGGCCACATGTACCTAAATGACTTGAGGAGGCGAGTTGCAACTCATGATAAAACTCAAAATGGGAATCAGATGGATGAATAATCAATTGCATTGGATCTGGAGAACTAGGTTTCAGCTAGTGGGGCCCCTCTACTGTCATTTTGTCCACCGGAAAACCGTTTGTTGGAGTATCTATGGCACTAGGGTTTTTCTCAATGAGGCATAGTCAATTCATGAAGAGGAGGTTGATTTTCAAGAGCACTGTGTTGGGAATTTTTGGGTAGTGTATTCACGTGGTACTTGGCCAAACAAACTTGTGGGAGATTACAGAACTCAATTATGACACTCTGTTTGGATTTTATTCCTCGGGACTAAATTAACCACATGTACCTAAATGGCATGGGAAGGCATGGAAAGTCAAGGCATGGGAAGGCATGGAAAGTTAAAGCATGGTAAAGCATGACAAGGCATGTCAAGGAAAGTCATGGCATAGGAAGGCACAAAAAGGAAAGGCAAGGAATGGGAAGACATGGGAAGGCATGGAAAGGCAAGGCATGTTAAGGCATGACAAGGCAAGGAATGGGAAGGCATGGAAAGGAAAGGCAAGGAATGAGAAGGAAAGGAAAGTCAAGGCAAGGCATGGCATGGAAAGGAAAGGAAAGGAAATGCAAGGCAAGGAATGGAAAGGCATGCGAAGGCATGGCGAGGCAAGGAAAGGCAAGGCATGGCATGGTATGGTAAGGAAAGGAAAGGAAAGGCATGGGAAGGCAAGGCAAGGCATGGGAAGGCATGGGAAGGAAAGGCATGGGAAGGCATGGGAAGGCAAGGCAAGACATGGAAAGGAAATACAAGGCAAGGCAAGGAAAGGCATGGCAAGGAAATCCAAGGCAAGTGAAGGCATGGAAAGGCAAAGCATGGAAAGGAAAGGAATGGCATGGAAAGTGAAGGAAAGTGAAGGCAAGTGGAGGCAAGGCAAGGAAATGAAAGGAATGACATGGGAATGCATGGAAAGGAAAGGCATGGGAAGTAAAGTCAAGGAAAGGTAAGTCATGGGAAGAAAAGGCATGCCAAGGTAAGGCAAGGAAAGTGAATGAATGGCAAGGAAAGACAAGGCAAGGCAAGGAAAGGCAAGTGAAGGCATGTCAAGGCAAGGAAAGGCATGGAAAGGCAATGCATGGAATGGAAAGTGAAGGAAAATGAAGGCATGGGAAGGCATGGAAAGGAAATGCAAGGCATGGCATGGGAAGGCATGGAAAGGCAAGGCATGGGAATGCATGGAAATGAAATACATGGGAAGGAAAGGCATGGGAAGGAAAGTAAATCCAAGGCATGGTATGACATGGAAAGTGAAGGAAAGTAAAGGCATGGAATGAGAAGGCATGGCAAGGAAAGGCATGGGAAGGAAAGTCAAGTCATGGAAAGGCAAGGCATAACATGGAAAGTGAAGGAAAGTGATGTCAAGTAAAGGAAATGCAAGGAAAGGAAAGGAATGACAAGGAAAGGCATGGGAAGGCAAGGCAAGGAAAGGAAAGCCATGGGAAGGAAAGGAATGGAAAGGAAAGAAAAGGAAAGTGAAGGCATGGAAAATCAAGGAAATTCATGGGAAGGAAAGGCATGGAAAGGAAAGAAAAGGAAAGTGAAGGCATGGAAAATCAAGGAAATTCATGGCAAGGATAGGCATGGGAGGGCATGGCAAGGCAAGTGAAGTTATGGCAAGGAAAGGAAAGGCATGTCAAGGCAAGGATGGCATGGTATTGCAAGGCAGGGCATGGAAATTGAAGGCAAGTGAAGGAAAGGAAAGGCATGGGAAGGCATGGGAAGGAAATTCATGGCAAGTCATAGCAATGCAAGGAATTTCATGGCATGGCATGTCATGGAAAGTGAAGGAAAGTGAAGGAAATGTGAGGCAAGGGAAGTCATGGCATGGGAAGGCATGGCAAGGCAAGGCATGGCAAGGAAAGGCATGGAAAGGCAAGGAAAGGTAAGGATAGGCATGGAAAGGAAAGGAAAGGCAAGGCAAGTGAAGGCATGGAAATTCAAGGCAAGGCATGGAAAGGCAAGGCATGGGAACGCAAGGAAAGACAATGAAAGGCAAGGCAAGGCATGGCAAAGCAAGACATGGGAAGGTATGACATGGAAAGGTAAGGAAAGGAAAGTAAAGGGATGTAAAGGCAAGGAAAGGAATGGAAAGGCAAGGAATGGCATGGCAAGTGAAGGAAATTGAAGGAAAGGAAAGGCAATACAAGGCATGGCATGGGAATGCATGGAAAGGGAAGGCATGGGAAGGCATGGGAAGGCAAGGAAATTCAAGGTATGGAATGGAAAGGTAAGGCAATGCATGGCATGTCAATGCAAGGCAAGTAAATGAAGGGAAAGGCAGGGAAATGCAAGACATGACATGGCATGGCAAGGAAATAAAATGCAAGGAAAGGAAAGGAATGGCATGGCAAAGAAAGGAAATGCAATGCAAGCAAGGAATGGAGTGGCAAGGAATGGTGTGGCAAGGAAAGGAAATGCAAGGCATGGAATGCAAAGGAAAGGAAATACAAGGACAAATATAACAACCCTTAAAAAAAGTAATCATTAAATGAAAGGGGGCCAAAAATGCAAGCTTAAACTAGGGTTTAGATAACAAATGCATGCTGAAATGCAATATGGCACATGACAACCCTACAATATTCAAGACATGACAGGCCTAAAGCGATGAAAATTCTGACACAAATGTAATAAAAAGGTGTCAAGATGTATTCGTAGGGTTTAATTGTGAGGCATGGCAATGTTTTTTTTTATTCTTGTTTCATTGAAATATTTCTTTTTTTTTATTCTTTGTTATGTTTTTTTTTTTGTTATTTTTTATTTTTTTGTTATTTTTGCTATTCTTGTTTGATGGCAAGGCAAGGCAAGGCATAGCATGGAAGGTGATTCGGATTATTTTTGGAATGAAATGATAGTGTAAATATAATAAATAAATGTAAATAAATATATCAATAACATAACAGAAATATAAACATAAAAATAGAGACACTGTAATACACAATTTCTATTAATGAGCGAAATGTACAAAACTGTAAAAATACAGAGTGAAAGACTCGCTAGAATGGTGGCATCTTATCTCTAAGAAGAGATGTGATGGATACTAAAATTCGCAAGAAGATGATTGTTACAATGAGTCTCCAAAGGCATTTCTATCATAAAGAAAATCCAAAACCCCAATCTTAGAAGATGAAAATCCAATAGTTTTGTGGACCCCATTTTGGGTAGTTTGGTGTATCAACTTCCCAAGGCCATAACTTTGGTATACAATCTTTGTTTGGGGTGCACGACAGCTCGTTGGAAAGGTATCAATGAGGAAATTCATTTTGGGGGCTCAATCAAAGCCTCTAGCCATCATTGAGGTGCCTGGTCGTGAAAAAACATCGTTTAGGCCCTTAGAATGGCCTTGGAAGTTTAGGAACCGAAAGACTTCTAAAACTAGTAAATTGCCAATGAAATATTTTGAGCTAGTTGGAATAGGTGGGTGGCCACTAAGATCCTCCTGGATAAATCCTCCCTCCTTAGGAAGAAATGGTTTCCATTTCATTGAGTTCTCGGGGGAGAGGGGAAAGCACTTGTTGAATATGAATCTTGGTGATTTGCTTGACTTGCTGGAGAAGTCACGATGCTTAGCTTGTTGAATACTATCAAGAACATGTTGCTAACGGGGTTGAATATGTTCAACGAACCTATTTTATTTTTTATTGACTAGGAAGTGTGTAGGTACCATTGTAGGTGCATAAACAATATCTGCTTTCTCTTCTACAATATGATTATGTTGGAAAGAAAGGTCTTGGGCTAAGGATGCAGTGGTTGCAGTGTTCTTTTTTTCACCTTTTGAATAGATTGTGAAGAGGTTGAATTTTGCAGTATGATAGATTACCTTGCGACACTATTTTTGTTTGACAATAGTCAGATCTACCTTTGGTATCCTGTAGAGATGACCCCCCAAAGTAACAATGACACTACGGGGTCAAGACTCATAAATAACATGGTGCTTCTACATATATGGTTGGCCCAAAAGAACATCAAATACATCCAACAGGGAAACATCACATAATACATCATCCTTGAAGGGTTGGATGTCGTATGACAATCAACACTGCTGGTTGACACAGATATCATGTCCCTAGCAAAGCCACCTAATGTTGTAAGGGTGTGGTGCTATCGACAATCCCAATTGTTTGACAGCCTCTATTGAGATGGGGTTCTTCTGGCTTCTGCTATCAACAATAAAATGCAATGGGGTCCCCTTCACCCATATCTGTGAATGAAAAAGGAACTCCCCCTCTTCAGGATCTGTTGGTTCTTCTCGTTGAATTGTTGCAGTCACAACAGTAACAGTGGGGTATACATTGATGATCTGTCTTCTCCCATTATTTTTTGAATCATATTTTGGATCCGTTTTTTTGATATTGTCCACCAATTATTTTTTTGAGTGACATTCATCAATGTTGCGCCAGGGGATTTTGTGGAAATCGCACCACTTTCTAGTGTCCTTATTCATCTTTCCGTTACCCTTCTTTTCCTGTGGCTTGGACTGGTTTTTTGGAGGATTGTTGTTATGTCCTTCTGTACCATACTTTGGTCGTTAGGATTTGCATACCCAAACTCCCATTTGTTCTGGTGCCTAAATTTCTACTTGATTTTGACTGCATATCGATAGGTAGTTCCCAGTGATGAGATGTCCAGGAAATCCATTTCGGTTTGGATGTACCTATGTAGAGCCTTGTGGTATTTTAGAACCAGATGTTTCTCACAGTATTTGATACCCAGATTGGTGCGCAAGGTATGGAAATTATTTGTGAACTCCAACACTGTTTGGCCCATCTCTTGCCACAATGTAGTCCATCTCATGTACTGGTCATCATAGTTACCAATAGGGTAATATTGTTCCTTGACCACATCCACAAAAAAATCCCAAGTGGGCTCGACCCCATATATTCCATACTCTATGGAACTTTTCTCCCAATAATTTTCCCACCAACATTTTACATGGGGGAGATCCTTAAGGATTGAGAAGGTGATATTTTCCCTGTTGAAAAAATTGTGAACAGAGAAATAACCTTCTAGCATATTTAACCATTTTTCTAGGGAATCCACATCTATCTGACCTTCAAATATGGGAATATCAAAATTAACTTGTACCTTGAAAGGAGAGGTGCCTAAAAAGTGGTTTCTTGATGAATATATACATGTTGTTATCGGCAGGCGTTGAAGGATGTGGGAAAAACTCCTCATCATTTCGTCCCTCTTTCGCATGAGAGCTTGCTCAAGCAACAGATTAATAGAATATTCTTATTTGTCATTTTTATTTTCTTCCTCCATGGAGGGTTTCTTGGGCATGCGATATAAATTGTTCTCAAGAGAGACAATATCGAAATCAAACTTGCTATTCTCGGACCTCATCAGGGACATGCACTAAAAAATGATCAAGAGCAGCTTGCTCTGATACCACTCATCTAGACTATTTTTTGAACGAAATGAGAGCAGAGGTATAATAAAGAAATGTATAGAGATATATCAATAATATAATAGAGATATATCATAGATATAACCATAAACAAAGAGATACAATAATACACAATTTCTATTAAAGAGCGAAATGTACAAAACTATAGAAATACAGAGTGAAAGACTCACTAGAATGGTGGCAGCTCATCTCTGAGAAGAGATGTGATAGATACTCACATTTGAAAGAATATGATTGTTACAATGAGGCTCCAAAGGCCTTTTTATCATAAATAAAATCCAAAACCCTAATCTAGGAAGATGAAAAGCTAACAGTTTTGTAGACCTCGTTTTGTTTAGTTTGGTGTATCAACTTCTTGGGGGCGTAACTTTGGCATACGATCTATGTTTGGGGTGCAGGATAGCTCGTTGAAAAGGTATCGATGAGGAGCTTCATTTTTTGGGTTAAATTATATCTTTTGGATTTCAATGAGGTGTGCAATTGTGAAAAAAGTCATTTAGGCCCTCAAAATGGCCTTGGAAGTTTAGGAACTGAAAACTGCTAAAAATAGTAAATTTCCAATGAACTGTTTTGAGCCAGTTGGAATGTTTGGTGGCCACTGAGATCCTCATAGATCATAAGTCATGGAAAGGAAAGGAATGGGAAGGCAAGGCAAGGCATGGGAAGGAAATTCATCGCAAGGAATGTCAAGGTAAGGCAAGGCAAGACATGGCATGGGAAGGCATGGCAAGGCAAGGCATGGGAAGGCAAGAAAAGGAAATGCAATGCAAGGAAAGGAAAGGCATGGGAAGGAAAATCAAGGAAAGGAAAGGCAAGGAAAGGCATGGCATGGCATGGTAAGGAAAGGCAAGGCATGGAAACGAAAGTGAAGGCAAGTGAAGGTAAGGCAAGGCATGGTGTGGTAAGGCAAGGCAAGGAATGGTAAGGTAAGGCAAGTTATGGAAAGGAAGGTGAATACAAGTGAAGGTAAGGAAAGTGAAGGAAAATAAATTAAAGGCATGGAAAGGAAAGGCATGGCATGGAAAGGTATGGCATGGCAAGTGAATGCAAGACAAGGAAAGGCAAGTTAAGGAAAGGCAAGGAAAGTGAAGGAATGGAAAGGTAAGGTAAGGCAAGGAAAGGCATGGCATGGAAAGGTATATTTTAACAACAGTCAAAATATTTTACATACCAAAATATTTTAAGGCAAGGTATATTTTAAAAACATTCCAAATATTTTGACAATAGTTAAAATGAAGCCAAAATTATTCCTTTTACATACCTATGGTCATTCAAGTAGACCATCAGGATCAATTCTAATATTGATGGTGTCCATTAACTTATTGTTCTCGGAGTAAGGAAAGAAGTATCATACCTTTGATGAGTTCTTTCTTGGCATTGTTTGTAGTTGGAGGCTTATACCAATAACCAAGTTTGTAACGTGGTATACAACTTGACCTAGTTTATAATCTTGAAATACATAACCCCCTTTCTTTTGTGTTCTTTCATCCTATGTCAAATATTCTCCTTTACTAACCATCAACCCAATCAGAAATTCAATGCCTTTGGAGTCTGTTACTAATTGCATGAGGTTCTGCTTTCCCTCTAAGCATCGTTCTGGCCAATAATCAGTGCCCCATTCATTATCTCTTGGGGAAACCACTGCATATATGTTCCTTGCAAAAAGTGGAGTGCCAAAATGTGAGTCCACTAAATGACCAAAGAATAAAACATTAATGCTAGTTATTCAAAATTTAAGAGAAGGAATCAACAAACCTGGCAGTACGAGATCTGAGACACAATCATAATATGTTGAAATACTTGATTGGTCCTCCTCCAAATGGGATATCCATATTTATACGTTGACCAATGGGGAGTGATACATAATCCCATATATCAACATAGTATGTCGATTCACAATCATCCCATTCATTACTACTACATGGACCACAAAAGCAAGAGAGTTTTCTCGTCCATATTTCAACTATTGCATTGTTTGATGTTCTAACTGAATGGAATCCATGAGTGCCCTAGATTATTTTGCATTCATGCCGCTATAATTGATATACATTCACCACCTCCAAAAAATATCTATGTACATGTCCTTTCCTGTGTGATTGGTCTTCATGGTTTCATGTTCCCTCTCCCATTACTGAAGAACACCATTCAACAATGGATTTTTCATCTCGAATGATGGAAGTAGTTATGAACTTCATTATTTCCTACGTAATTCTCTTTTAATGCATGCACCTACTCCATCATGCTCCCCTTTCCCATGCCTTGACTCAAAATAGTTCCAAATGAGTGGTACCTTTAGTTTTTTGTGCAACATACACAACCATTGAAATACATGAGCATTTTTTAATTGGCCTATGCAACAATCTAACCAAATCCAATGTTGATCCATTTGTATGCTATTCTCCTTAAGGTGATTGTAGAACAACTAAAAACAATGTTGTATGTAGTCTAAGTCATGGCACCAATCATCACTTATGTAGAAGTGATACTCTTTCAATATAATTTTTTTTTGTTCATTACTATCTGATCCATGCCCGTATGTGATATGGACCATTAAGTTGACCTTCTCTGAGTGATAATATTGTCTTTGAATATCATTTTTCGGTTTAAGGGTGTAGTTCTGAGTAAAATAAACCACTAATAACACAATACCAACATGAAATGTATCTCTTCATAATCTAAAATTCTTGTCCTACCATCGAGTCACATGGACATGATGAACATAATGTCATGTGTTTTCAATGAAGTCCTTCATGAAGTCACAAAATCGTACTTGGGAAGTAACCAATTGTATCTTTTTTCTTTCTTGTCCTCCATAAATATCATATCTCACATATTTAAATCTTTGCAAGGAAACCTCCTTTCTCCCCAATTCATACTCATGGCTTACATGGATGCACTTGCTCAGTAATGTCATTCCACCACACCTAGGGCACATTCCATCTAAGAATGCTTTTTGATAAAATGTAAAACCCTCTGACCTTATACACAAAATGTTGTGAATAAAGTCTCTAGATGATGTGACGACAATATAACTGAGAATTCCTGCAAAAGGGTGTTATGCAAAACATGAAATATATATGTGTGTGTGTGTGTGTGTGTGTGTCATAATAATAACCATACTCAATGTGATATCTACAACATGTGTTATCAATTGTGTTTATTCGAACATACTAAGGCTTGCATTTATGGAAAGATCTTTGGCCCAAGTTAAGTGCACTATGTATTGTTCTAAATCTCCCATACAATTATGTCTGTGTAATGTAAATAAAGTGTTTAATATGGGGTTCAGGGTCCCTAGATCCCCTTATCAATTTTAGTACATCTTTTTGGTTGGAAGAAGGCCTAGTGCTCTCATGCAAGAAATCCTGAACTATTCCCTTAACCACTCCAATCAACTTCATGTCAGAATGAGGCAACCTACCAGTGAAGGCCCTCAAATCTGTTGGGTCAATTGTGTCGAGGCTATCTCATCTATGAGAATAATTTCTAATGGTTTTGACATTGAATTTCAAGAGGTGAGAATTTTGTTGTAGAAAATGATTTTTTCTCATGATATTGCTAACAATTGATTATGACAAGACACATTGGGCTGCATTGTGGTCATTAGAGTAATATTTCTTAACAATTATTTTAAAAACATCTACAAGTTTTATAACAATATGATGACTTTTCTCTACACTTTTGACTGTTTTAATGCCTAAAATTCTCCTAACAACAATCAAACTTCTAGATTTTGACAAAGCTAAAAATAATTAACATTTAGAAAAATTGGATTTTGGTTCAAAATATTCTTTAATGATTTTATAAGAGTGATAATGAATAGTACTGTTAGGTAACTTACCTTAAATCGATGATAAACCACTTTCATCGAACTGAATGTGTTTAGGAGTTATTCGCCACACAATGCTCAATGTAGATAGGGATGATGAACCCCTATTCTGGCACTCTTGACCTCCCTATTGTAGAGTTAACAATGTTGCAGTTATTTCCCCTTCAATCACTGGCAGATCAACTATGGGAGGAGAGTGGACATGGGATTGACTAGTTTCTGGAACATATGACTGTCCAGCAAGAGATTTCACCATAAGAACTTCTTCACCACAATGTTGTACACCGGTTTCTTCTCTAATTTATGTTAGGTTGTTATATTCTTTGCAATGAAAGTATGGTCGAGGAAGATTGACTAAGGGATGAAGGTTGAGGTGGATTGATAACAATCAAAGGTCTAGGTGGATTGATAGCAAGTCGAAGGTCGAGGGAGTTGACCAGGAAAATTGGAAGTCGAATATATCAATGGAAATTCAACCATCAAAAGGTTGAAGTGTGGGTGTGAGACGATCGACTAGAGACTGAATGAAGGACGACTGGTAGTCGACTGGTAATCCAACTTGGAGTCGACTATAACAGAATCCCAAGATTTATGGGATTTGTAGCCAATGATATGCATGGATCTGTAACTATTTTTTGGGCTCCAATATTTAGGGTTTTTCCTGTTGTAAAGTCAATAAAGAGGTGTGTTGTAAGGCCGTAAATATTAATGTATAATAACCAGTCTTTAGAGAAATCTTTAGATGTAGGTTGTTGGTCATGCATATGTAAGACAAATTGGCTACAAGGTTGTTCTTGCATAGGAAATAGGGTATAATATTGATTTTTTCTTAGGTTTGGACCAAGGTTAGACATGTAACCTTTTATTCATATTGAATAAGATAACAAGAGAGGAGAACGCTCAAAGGAATGTTGGTTTTTCCCAATTAAGGGTTCCAGGGTAAAATCTTGGTGTATTGTGTGATTGCTTCTACCATTTGTGTTCTTGATTAAATTCTTCTTCTCTTTTGCTAGGATTAGTGTGGAAGTGTCTTTCGTTTCCTAACATGTGGTATCAAATCTTAGGTCTTCCCCGACAAGTGAGTTATCAGAGAAGTGTTATGCTTTGGCGAGTATATCAGATCTTTATTTTCCAATCTTGAATTTGAGAACTAAACCCTAGGTACAATAAGATTCGTAAGTCATAAATCGTGTTAAATATCATGGTAAATAATGGCAAGTAGTTCCAAAATAGAGATAGAAAAATTCAATGGCCAGAATTTTGAGCTTTGGAAGCTTAAAATGGAACATCTTCTTCTAGATCAAGAATAATGCACATCGATTTGTCTAGGTACCTAACCGACAGGCATGTCGATGGAAGAATGGGAGAAAACTGATAGAAGAGAAAGAATTCTGATTCGACTTTTCCTTGCAGATGCAGTGTTGTTGAATGTATTAGGTGAATATTCGACCAAGAAACTATGGGACAAGTTGGGAAGCTGATACTAGTTAAAATATATGGTAAATAAGTTGTTTCTCAGAAAAAGGTTGTATCTTTAGAGGTTGAGTGATGGAATTTTGGTGATTGAGCATTTAAATGTGTTTAATACCGTGTTAATCCATTTATTGTCTGTGGATATTAATATCACTTATGAGGAGAAATGTATCATCCTATTATGTTCTTTTCTAGATTCCTGGGATAGCTTACTCATGGATATTGGGAGTAATACAACCACATTAGCACTAGAGGACGTGGTTGCTTCTCTGTTGTCGAAATAAATGAGAAGTAATAACATGGAAGGATCGAACAAATATTCTCTAGGAGTGATAGTTCGACCGATAGGCAGAGATAAATCCATATTCTTCAGTAGAAAGTTCAAGTCAGAGGGTAGATCTAAATCCCTGGTTCAATCGACGCGAGGATGTTGTAAATACAACAAAGTTGGGAATTATAAAAAGTATTGTAATTCGAAGAAAATAGAAGTCAATGTTGGATCCGACGAAAAGTAGTCAACTTAAAGAAAGACAACCTAGGATAAGGGAGGTGATGTGTACCTGGCGTCAACCAGTACACATCTAGATCAAGATGTTTGGTTGATCGACTCAAGAGCATCATATCATATGACACCACACAAATAATGGTTATGTGATTATGAATTATATGATGGGGGTGATGTGTTCTTGGGGGATGATTCGACAACCAGAATTGTCGAGTGGGGAATATTTCAACTAAAACTACAGGATGGGAGGAAAATAACCCTTCCAGGTGTGTTACACATTTCAGGTTTGGAAATAAAGCTGATATCTGTTAGCAATATGAGTGATGTAGGAGTGAATACTATGTTTCATAAGGATTCATGCAATATGGTAAGAGGTTTGATGGTCTTAATGAAAGGAGTTCGGATTGGTACCTTGTACAAGCTGTTAGGGAATGTTGACTTGACTGGATGCAAAAACATCATTTTTCCTAAAATAGACTCGATTTTCGCTCGACTTGATTCAATGTTGAAACAAATCAACTCGATTTGAGATAAGTCGGTTCAAAATGACTCAAAAAGGCATGATGAGATCAACCTAGCCAGGTTATGGCATGAGAGGATGGGACACATTGGATAAAAAGGACTTTGAGCTATGCAAAGCAAAGGTATGGTCCAAGGTTTTCCTCAATTTGTTTTAGAAGTCGATTTTTGTGAACATTGCATATATGGAAAAAAAAAGTCGAGTGAGATTCCCATATGGAGTGACAAGGGAAAATGGGATTCTAGAACTGGTGCATAGTGATATGTTTGGCCCGGTTACAGTGCCTTCACCTGGTGGATCCATGTATTATGTCTCCTTCATAGATGATTTTTCCAGGAAGGCATGGATATATTTCTTGAGGAAGAAATCATAGGTTTTCAAGATATTTAAGGAGTTTAAAGCTCTTGTAGAAAACTAGATAGATAACAGGATTGAAGTGTTGAGGACTAACAATGGTGGTGAATTATATGGAAAATAATTTGATCAGTTCTATAAGCAGTGTGGCATAGAATGAAAAAATACCACACCATATACCCCACACCAAAATGGAGTTTCCAAGAGAATGAACAAAATGTTGATGGATAAGGAAAGGATCATGCTCAATGGTGTTGGGCTCACACAAGAATTCTGGGTGGAGGCAATTGACATTGCAAGATATCTAGTAAATATGTCTCCTTTGTTGGCACTAGTCAACATGACTACAAATGAGGTATGGTATGGTAAGAATCCTTCAGTGGCACATCTCAAAGTATTTGGCTATGATTCTTTTGTGCATGTTCCCAAAGAAAAGAGGAGCAAGCTAGAAAAGAAGGTAGTCAAATGTATTTTCATTGGATATAAATAAGGGGTGAAAGGATATAAGCTCTGGGATTCTACATAAAGGAGAATAGTGTACAATCAATATTTGATCTTCAGAGAAGTCGGAGGTAAGTCCGAGCCCGAGGAAGCTATTCAGACCAACAATAATCCTGATATGGTGAGGTTTGAACTTAGGAACGAAGAAGATGATTCAAATGAGTCAACTGAATCTTAGGAAGAGGTGGAACAACTAACTCTGGTGGTAAGGAGGTCATAAAGAATAAGAAAACCAATTGAGAGGTATAGTCCACCTAACTTCTATTCCACATTTGTATTAACTGCCATCGATAATGAGCCCAATTCGGTTGGTGAGGCAGTCAACTTGACAAAGGGTAATCTATGGAAGGACTCCTTGGTCGAAGAGATGGAATACTTGTACAAGAATGAGACATGGAATTTAGTTAAGTTATCTAATGGAATAAATCCCATTGGTAGCAAGTGGGTGTTCAAGAAGAATATGAATGTCGTAGGACAAGTCGATAATTTCAAAGCTCGACTAGCAGCAAAAGGTTATTCCTAAGTTGAGGGAGTCAACTTCGGTGAGATTTTTTCCCCTGTTGAAAAACTAACTCCCATTAGAGAACTAATGTCTCTAGCTACAACATTCGATCTGGAGATACAAAAAATGGATGTGAAGAAATTGATTCTACATGGGGACCTATAAGAAGAAATCTACATGAAACAACCTGAAGGATTTGTAGTAAATGGAAAACAAGAGTTAGTTTGCAAACTCAAAAGATCCATTTATTGTCTAAAGTAATCACCAAGGATGTGGTACCATAAGTTTGACACATACATCCTTAGTTTGTGATTTATGAGAAGAAAAGATTATCACTGCATATATTCCAAGGAAGAAGGTGGGTGTTTCATATATGTAGTTGTGTATGTCGATGACATGTTGTTGAATGGAAACAACATGGACACAATAAAGGATGTGAATAAGAAAATATCCTCCAAGTGCCACATGAAATATCTCGGTGAAACTAACTTCATTATGGGAATGGAGATTAAGAGAGATCGAGCTGCTAGAAATCCTTGGTTGAATATGATGAAGTATATTGAAACAATTCTAAAATGGTTCAACATGTAGGATTTCCAATCGGGGAAGGTGTTAATTCCTTTGGGAGCAATTATTTCTACTGAACAGTGTCCAAAGACACAATAAGAAATAGAGGACATGGCATGTGTTCCCTATGAAATTTTTGTTGGTAATCTAATGTATGTGATGGTCTGCACTCGACCAAACATTTCCTATGCAGTGGGAGTGTTGAGCAGGTACATGTCGACACTAGGAAATGAGCACTGTAAATATGTCAAGAGTGTATTTAGGTATTTGTGTGGCACAAATGACTATGCTATACACTACCAAGGAAAACTTGGAGGTGACAGTGGTAAAGTAAATGTACATGAATTTGTCGACGTTGTCTAAGCTAGAGATCTGGATCGACAAAGGTTGACCAGTGGATATGTATTCAAAATGTCTATTGGAGCAATAAGATGGATGAGTAAGAGACATGCAGTCATAGCCTTGTCAACAACAGAAGTTGAATACATGGTGACCACTCATGGAAGAAAAGAAGCAGTATGGCTTCAAAGGTTGTGTGTAGGAATCAAGTTTGAGTAGAGAGCTATAAAGGTGAGTTGTGACATTCAAAGCATAATATTTTTGGAAAAGAACCATGCTTATCATTTGAAGACTATTTACATTGATGTACAATACCATTTCTTGAGAGATATGGTGGAAAGTAACAAGGTGATACTGGAGAAAGTAGACATGTTGGAAAAAATAACAGAATCATTAACCAAGTATGTGAGTGTTGTGAAATTCTCTTGGTGCAGAGAAACAATGGGAATTGTTTCCGTAGTTCTATGAATGAAAGTTCAGGAATCTCATATTTTAGCAAAGAAGACAACAGGTGGGAGAATGTTCAGTTGTTATATTCTTTGCATTGAAAATCTAGTCATGGTATATTGATTGATGGACAAAGGTTGGGGTGGATCGACAACGGTCAAAGTTCAATGTCAATTGACAACAAGTCGAAGGTTGAGGGAGTCGAACGAGAAAATTTGAAGTCAAAGATATTGATGACAAGTCAACCATCAAGAGGTTGAAGTGCAGGTGTGAGACAATTGACTAGAGATCGAATGAAGGCTGACTAGTAGTCGACTGGTAATCTGACTTGGAGTCGAATGTAATAGAATCTTGATATTTATGAGATTTGTAGCCAATGATATGCATGGATCTGTAATCATTTTTTGGGTGCCAATATTTAGGGGTTTTCCTATTGTAAATCCTATAAAGAGGCGTTTTTTAAGGCCGTAAAGGCCAACGTAGGTTAATGTATAATAACTAGTCTTAAGAGAAATATTTAGATGTAGGTTGTTGGTCATGCATATGTAAGCCAAATTGGCTAAAGGGTTGTTCTTGTGTAGTCAAGAGGGTATGATGTCGATTTTTTCTTAGGTGTGGACCATTCTTAGACATGTAACCTTTTATTCATATTGAATAAGACAACAAGAGAGAAGAATGCTCAAAGGAATGTTGGTTTTTCCCGGTTAAGGGTTCTAGGGTAAAATATTAGTGTACTATGTGATTTCTTGTGTCATTTACATTCTTGATTAAATTCTTCTTCTCTTCTGCTAGGATTAGTGTGGAAGTGTCTTTCATTTCCTGACAATTTCATCCATTGTATAATGAGCTCCAAGCAAATCCTCCATCATCTAGTCATCCAAAACAAGTTGTCTTGATGAGATACTGTATGGATTTCTCTCTAATGAACTCTTGTTCTTTGCTTTTGGTGATGGAGGAGAAACAATAACAACATCTATGCCGCTAGAAATTGTATTTCCCTCTTCTGAAATCCTACGCTTTGACATAACAAATTTTATTTTTCTCTTTCTTCTTCTACCTTTTCTATTGGTTTATTTTTTTCTCGAGGATTTTCTTTCTCGAATTCGTTGGTTCCCCATGTTCAAAGATAAAAATTGTCTTCCAAACATCCACCACAATTTTTTCTTTATATTATGTAATAAGGCACAACCAAGTGGAGAAATTTGTTTTTGTATTACAAAAGGAGAGACATCTAATAATTCCTATTCCACAAGTGGAGAATTTTTTTTTTTGTCTTTAGCTTGTTTCCTTATGTCGTTCGAGGAATACGATATTTTAACCAATCAAAAGTAGTTTTCGGTTATATTCTAGGACTAAAAGGTAGTTCCAACCTAAATAGTATCTGGAAGAAAGCCTACATCCCTTACTATAATCAACGAGGCTATAACAATGGGGTCATGTGCTTTCCAGTAGCATATATCCTAATCCCATACATGAAACCTTTTATGATACTTGCAAGGATGTTGAACTATATATATATATATATATATATATATATATATATGAAAAACACATAGTGTATATTTTTAAGAAAAATAAATTAAATGATTTTTGTTTAATGAAATTGCATGTATTAAATATATAGATTGCATAACCTTGTCACGGTAGAGGTTTTTATGTCCTAGTTCAATTTATTTATTAATTAGAATTTATTTATTCAATTAGAATTTGCATTTTCAATATTTTGATAATCAATTTCAATAATTTGATAGTCAATTTTAACAGAAAATAAATTTGTAAAATTGAAATGACAAGAAATTAGAAAAGAGATAAATAGTTAATACATTATCCTAAAGGTGGTAGGTGTAGGGGGATTCTTTGTGATCCTGGAGGAAAAATAGTATTTACCTATGCATGAGGTCTTGAACAAGCCACAAATAATCAGTATGATGCATATGCTTTATAGGGTGGCATCCTTTTAGCCAAAGAAGGTCATAAGTGACTTTATGGTGATAATCAAAATTATTCTTGACAAAATAACTCTGATGGATAGGAAACTAGCAATCTCCATTGCTAAAATTAAAAAAGAGGCAAACTCCTTCATTGAAATTTCATTCTTCCACATGAAATGAAGCCTAAAATATATCACAGATTAGTGGGCCAACAAGGCCACATAGCTACGAATTAGGTTTTATATGGAAAATGAGGGACTATGAAGCCTATCACAGATTAGTGGGCCAACAAGGATACATATTTAAGAATTAGGGTTTATATGAAAAATGAGGGACTTCATAATTGTTTTATCCCCTAATGGATAAATGTGGATTGACACTCCAGTCGATGAGCATTAACTATTGCAAAAATCATAAGTTAGTGCATCATTCCATTCATAATATATGGATTGACACTCCAATCGACAAACATTAACTATCACATAAATCATTAGTTAGCATATCATTCCATTCATAATAGAATGGGAGTTCGGAAGACACCACTAAGTAGCCCCAACATGTGAACATTAATCCTTGCTCCATGTGATGAAGGGCTTGAGTTGAAACCTCATCGCCATTGTGGGATTATGACAAACACAAGCTTTCGATTTAGGATTTCTAGTGGTCCGAATTTGGCAAGGACTAGACTTTTGGTATGTGTGACCTTCATTATTGGGCTATTTGTCAGTGATGGATGCATTTTTTTGAATAGTGGAATCAATTCTAGGAATGTGGTATTGGTGGAAGGTTTGGAATCCATTTTTGGTTCCTCTAGTTTCTATAGTGGGTTTGCTCCTATATCTGCACTCTTCTAGGTTTGTGGTTTTTGAGACATTCAATGTTACTAGTTTGGAACTTGGGATGCATACCAAGTTGCTAGACCCTTTATGCATAGGAAGGTCACGTCATTTGGAAGTTTGAATTATGGTGACCCTTTGAATAGGAAAATACCTCTGATTTTTAAGTGGCATTGTCTCTCTTTAAGTTTCAATTCCTCTCTTTATTTTCTCAATTATAGTTATAATTTGTTCCACTGTGAAGGTAATTCAGTTTTAGTTTCTAATTGTGTTTCTAAGTTGAAAAACGAAATCAAGGTATTTGGAGGTTTCTTCTCTGTTCAACATAACACAAATAATTTCTCCAATTCAGTCACCCCCCATCAGACCCGGTCTATAGAGGCGCCAACCATGGAAAACAGGGACATCATGGAATTTAGGAGAAACCTACAAACACATGAATAAAGTGTATATTTCACCAAAGTTATTTTCTCTCAATATCATCAAAGATTAATGAAATTGAGCACCATTTCATATCTGAAGATGCAAACATCATGAACATGTTGGTCCATCAAAAGCATAGGATAAGAAGTCTTGAAGTGAATTGCAATATGTTGAGGAATCCGCTCTTAAATATTTGCAAGGACTAACTATCTATAGCCTCCAACAACAAGGCATTTGATAATTCAGCTTAGGTGGATCTTAAAGAGGATGAAACAGTTCATCAACTCAAGGATATAATCGACATAGAACAATAGAAATCCTCCCCTTCTAATGTTGGTCAGGAGAAAGCAAGTAGTAATCATGTCTTAGGTGAATTTCCATGTTTTTCAAGGTTATTAGGATTCTAGGAGTTTTTGTCAAGCACGCAACATGCTAGAAAACTTGGAATGTATACCACATAATCTGTTGTAAACTTATTATTATAGCAACATCAAACTACCTTTTTTTTTCTTTAAAACATTGGAGAGTCCTATATAACCATTGTTAACCTTTCTATGACCTTTTTATAATAATAATATTTTTGTCTAATTAATAATAAAAAAATAAAAAATCCATTATCCTATTCATAAAAATAAATCATATAGATAATAATCCAATGTAATAGCATTCTCGATAAATGTTATAAAGTAAATTATAATGAAAAAAGTAATTATAAAATTGATTAATTTTAATATTTTATCCATTATCCATATGACTCGACTATATTGGTACTTATATGGATTAATTTGGATATCAACATTAGTTATAAATTTGTATGAACTTAACCTAAAACATTTGAGAATGATATAATTTTACTTTTAACAAACATGAATGACATCAATTTTCATTCGATATAAATTTCTTAAACAATATTTAATCTTTCTAATTATTGAAATTTCAATGTTAATAGCTTCATGTATGTAATAGAAAAAAATTTAAGAATCCCTATTCATTTTAAAGTGTATAAACATTGACAAATTTTATTAATTTTAAAAATCCTATGCATAAAATGTTTGACTATCCTTTTGTAAAAGCATTCAAAATTTTAATGATTTTATATAATTTTTAGAAAAAAATAGCACTTTTAGAGTTAAATACTTTTATCCTATAAAATGTGGGCGAATCAATTTTAAAAAAAATGATATTGGTGAATCCCTTTTTTTTAAAAACATGCATAATAAGTCCATGGGTGGAATTTATCCCCTAAAATATTCCATGGCATGCAACTAAGCAAGTTATTTAAAATATAAATATAAATATTAGAGAATTGTATCCTCACTTTCATTTAAATTTTATACCCACTAAACCCATCTAAGAAAGAAAAGTGCCTCTTCCCAAACAAAGTGTCCAAGACCTGGTCTATGAAAGGTAAGAGAAAATAATCTCTATAGGTAGCCTTGTTAAGCTCCCTGAAGTCCGCACAAATTCTCCATTTTTCATTCTTATTAAGGAGAATAACTAATGGGGATACCCACTTGCTATCCAAAATAGGATAAATAAAATTCAAATGTAGGAGTTTTTGGAGCTCTTCTTTCACTATGTCTTTTAAGGCTGGGTTCATTCTTCTTTAGGGTTTCCTAACAGGTCTGATTTGATCATTGGTGTAAATATGGTGTATACAGGTATCAGGGTGAATTCATTTCATATCAGAGTAATCCTATGCAAAAGAAATGGACTGTCCTTGAATCATTTGGATCAATTTTTATTGTTCATATGATTCTAGGCTAGAATTTATATACAGAGATTTTCCAGGACTAATTTCAACAATCTGGACAGATGACTCCTCTTCTCCACTTATTGTTGATATAGTAAATAATGTATAAGTGGAAGGATGCCAAACCTCCTGAAACTCAGGGCTGAAAATATGTGTGAATTCTAGAAAATATTGAGGATACTCAATGCATTCTGTATTGGCTAGAAATAGGCTTAAAATATGTTCTTCAATTTGTTCTTGAACTCCCTTTGCTTTCTCAAGTGTTAAAAGGATTTGAGCACAATTCTCCTTCCCATAGGGATTCTCTAGACATACCGTAACTTCAGTGGCTAGTTGGGAAGGAGGAAAGAGAACACGTTTATGACTATGGGTACCATTAGAAATTGTCATCTCCCCAGACCCAAAACTAATAAATGCATCAGTGGTGGAAAAGCAAGGTCTACCAAGAACAATTAGATGTCCAGGTTTGGAAGATTTTGAATGAATTACCAAGAAGTCCATAAGATACTCAAAAGAAGTCCACAGGATACTCAAAATAAGTCCACAGGATACTCCCAAGAAGCTAAGGTAATTGTTACATCATCTAGGCTTCTTGTTGGGTTGATGATTGATTTGTTTGCCAATTCCAACAAGGTCTGTGTTGGCCTTAAATGATTTAGTTGCAGCCTACGCATAGTGTCAACAGTCATAACATTTATTTATGCTCCTAGATCAATAAGTGTATTTGACAAAGAAATACCATTAATTTCTACAGTCACCACTGGGTTTCCTGGATCATTATATTTGGATGGAATTTATGATATAAATTCTAATAGTTGTCCAACCACTTGTATAATAGGAAGTTCCTTCCTCTTCTTTCCCAGATTTTTGATGGAAAGATCCCTTATAATTTTATCATACATAGGAATATATTTAATGGCTTGGAGTAAGGGTATCTTTACACATATATTCCTTAGTTTATCTTCTAAGTCATGTCCTAGAGGTACCTCAAGTTTCTTCACAAGTAACCTTTCTGGATAGGGTGGAAGATTATCTTCCTAACGTATTTCTGATGGTTGAGGAGTGTGAGGAGGAATTTCCTCTTGTACAGGAATGTCTTCTTCTTCATAGGGTTGTTCATCTATGTGCTCTTATTCTTGAATAACCACTCTAGAATTTGGTTTATTAAAGACTTTCCTAGATCTCAATTGAATTTCATTTAGTGAAGTAGAAGTTATTACATAAGTTGGGAAAGTTTGTACTTCAATATTATGTATAGGTTGAGTAGGCCTAATGTTTGGATTAGGGATGGGTTGTGTAGGAACAGGGGTAGGCCGCAGGGGGTTTGGATTAGGTGCAGCTTGCATTTTTTGCTGTTGATTTGGGTTCAAAGGCAAGGTGAGTTGTTGTTGCAGCTGGGAAGGTGGAAGTAAAGCAGGTGGATTAAATTCTGGTAACAACTAGGAAATATTTGAAGTATATTATGGGTAAGTAGGAAGAGTTGGTGGTTGAAAAGGAACATTCCCATATTCAGGGCCCCTCCATCCTTGTTTACAAGGTTGTATTTATGGCTCATGATGTGTCCATTGAGAATAAGTCATTGGAGGAATCCATTGTTGTTGTGAGTATTGTGTGGTAGGGTCATAAAACATATTAGGATTTTGTTGTCTCCATGCTCTCTTGGGGGGATATGATATTTTCTAAGGTTCTACCCCTCCCTTGAAAATGGCCTTTATTATAGTTAAATAAGGGAACTCTTTGGTAGGGTGATGTTCTATACAAAGCCCACAGATTTCAATAACATTAATGGGACATTCTTTTTCAGGGTTCCTCTTCCTGCACCGAGAACAAAAAATTGCTAAATAACATTTTCTTCTTGTTTCTTTTTTATTTCCATAGTGTCTATCTGGATGTTGATTGTGTTTAGGATGTCTTTTTTGAAGTTTTCAATCAGATTCCCTAATTCTATCCTTGTAACACTGTAACATCCCGCTCTGGTGCACTGAGAAAACTTATTCTTTGAGGACACTTGCTCACAAGTGATCTGGACTTTTATGATGTTAAAACATTTATCCTTGATTATGCTACGCTATGATAGATGACATGATTTTTTACTGCTTTGATGTAGACAGGTGCTATTGACTCCGTTTTATTGAGTGTGCAGGGTTTTGGACCTTGAGGATGCAGAGGCATCGGTGGAACCCCTTGGAATCCGGATTGAGTCAGGGAGTGTGCTATTTGGGTTGATTTTACTGTGATATTTCATTGATTTGATGATTGATGTGGACATGTTCTGACACGATTGTTGATGATGCAGGCTAACAATAGCTTGCCGACCAGACTCACATATGGAGTAAAGGGGGCACACATGATTTCCAGAGAGGTTGAGGGAGAGGTGTGGACAGCAGCCTTGCCATAGCCTACTAGCACTCTCGCCATGGCTCGAACTATAGGTTAACGGTTACCTAGTTCGAGAGGATCCACGACGCTATGAGGGCAGATTGTGACAGTCACTCACGATGATTCTAAGGGGCGCACAATAAAGCGGGGGCCTTATTCCTTAGAGCCCTTAGTCTCCCACAAGTTCACCTGGCGGAGGGTTGAATCCAGGGGTTATAGATGTCTACCAATCATTCAAGTTGGCGAGTGGCACCCTTGGAGCACGTGGTGCATCCTGAAGGGCACGTCGTGCGAAAGAAACACAAGTTAGCGAGTGGAACCCTTGGAGCATGTGGTGCATCTTGAAGGGCACGTCGCGCAAAAGAAACAACCAAGGCGATTGACACCCTTGGAGCACATGGTGCGTCCTGAAGGGCACGTCGCATTGATGATGTGGAAGGAACAACCTAGATGGCCCTAAGACATTTAACACCTTAATAAAATCTTAAAACGACTTCCCTAAATAATTGTCGCCCAATTCAGAATCTAAGTCCTAAGTCTAAAACTTCTCTAGGGTAAAAATTTAGTCTAACCTTAAGAAAAGACCATAAATATAAAAATAAAAATTTAAACGAAAACCCACTTAAGTAATAGTTTAGTCTTCATAAAATTCTTGGGGTAAAATGAAGAGAGGAATAATTTATTTTAAAATCCGTGGTTTTTAAAATTGAAAAGAAGAAACAAATTATTTCTTAACTTGTGAAAGTACAAAAGATATTAAATAAATAATAAAAGGGAAAGATTTAATAGCGCAACTGCCATTTTGGGTTTAATAAAAAGGGGAAAGATGGGAATAATAAGAATTGAGAAACTAAGTAATGTAGAAACATAATAAAGGAAAGTTGGGAACTTATGGTAAAAAGTTAGGTCAACATAGTAAGGAATCTGCAATTAAGAACCTTCTAATTTGAGCTAATTTAACAACATCATTTTTTTGGGAAAGTATTTAAAACATGTAAGGGGATCTAGGAACACCTAGGAGTAAATTTAGGAGCAATTCTAGGTGGGTGAGGGAATTGAGGCAATTAATAAATTTAAATAAAATAATTAATGGAGAAAAGAGGGGGATGGATGACACTTGTGCGATGGAGAATAATTAGAATTATTTTTATTAAAACTTAAATTAATTGTGATTTAGGGAAAGTTTGAGGTTCTCAAAACTCTATAAATGAAAGGGGAGATGAGGAAGAAGGGATCGGCGGATAGCGTAACGTTACACTGTCGGATTTACGACTTGACTAATTACTTGTGGAGATTTGGGATTTTCCAGCTCGGATAGGAGTGGTAGCTCGGCCTTGAGAGGCGAGCTGGGAAGCTATACTTATCATATGGATTTTGTGTGGCCCCTTTGCGGCTCAGGGGGCTAAGGGGGAAGCAGAGTACCCCTAGCGATTGGCTGGGAGGTACCGGTGAGGTCTCGACGGTCGACGAGCGGGAGCGGCACAGAGCGCGTGGACGTCATCGAGGCGGGCGTTAAGGCAATGGTATGCTCATGTATTTAGTAGAGTAGAATGCATAGTTATTTACTTCAGCGACTATGATTGTATTATTGTCAAAATGTTGATTCAACTGTTGTAATTAGATTCGGGATGAAACTGGAATAAACTATACTTCATCTATTGCATTGTATCATTAAAATGGATACCGCTGTGGTTGTCCTTGGGAGTTGATGTCATATGCTGGTTGTGTGTTTTTACCCTGAAATTTTGTTTTTGGTGTAGCTTTTCTTTTCTCACACTGTGCGTTTTTACCTTGCTGAATTTTTCTTCATGCCTTGCTGATAAAACCTCCTACTGTGTGTTCTCCTACTGCGCTTATGCTTTTACCTCTGTCTACATTTATGATCTTCTATCTCATTGAATTAAATGATACCCCAGCAGTCGGCACCCTGTTCTAGAATTTCATTGAAATCTGTTCCTGTAATTTGTATCTGGGCTTTTCATTTTTGTATGGTTACAGTGATATTGTTTCAGGAAAATTTTTGTTTTGGGTAAATTGTTCTGAAATTTTGGCTCTGGAAAATTCGTTTGCATGTTGTGGGTTGCTGGTTATTATATGGAATTAAAACTGAATTGATTTCGTTCTGGCAATAGGGGTTTAGCATTTTCATTTTTGAATATTCAGATCTGAGATTTCGTTCTGGCAATAGGTGTTGGGTGGATGTTTGTACCACTGCGTGTTTTCATTTTTATCTCTGCGTAGTCTTCACTAAAAAGGGTAAACCGACTGTGAATCTATCTTGCTGGCATTGGGTTCTGTATGTTTTTGGTAAGGGAAATCTAAACTCAGCGTCGTACTCATTGTAACAGGGATTTAACCCTGAGCAGGCTTCATTCGATGGTGATTATCTACCGTTCCCTTTGCCACGCGTTTTTTTTTTCCTTACCCTGTGATTTCTGGACAATTTCTGGACTGTCACATAACTGGTTGACCCAACGTTTTTGGTTTACATTCATGGCGAATGGATACAGGATACCCCCGAATTTCAATCACATAATCTTCACATTTTTTTTGGTTTCTAATTCCTGTATGGGAGATGAATGTCCCAACGTTTTTGGTTTACATTCCTGGCGAATGGATACAGGATACCCCCAAATTTCAATCACATAATCTTCACGTTTTTTTTGGTTTCTAATTCCTGTGCGATGGGAGATGAATGTCCCTACATTTTTTATTTACATTCCTGGCGAATGGATGCAGGATACTCCCGAATTCCAATCACTTAATCTTTACGTTTTTTTGGGTTTCTAATTCTTGGCGAATTGATGGAGGATACCCTAGCGTTTTTCTTTATTTTTCTGGCGAGTTGATGGAGGATACTCCATGATTTTTTTTAATCACATAATCTCTATGTTCCTATATTTTTGTAATTCCTGGCAATTTCGTTTTTGTCTGTGGTTCAGTGTTATGTTTTTGGAAAAATCGTTTGGTTTATGGTCACTGAAATTCAGTCTTCAGTGTCTGGTTTACCTTCATGAGGTGCATCCACAGATATCCCCGAATTTCAAGCACCACGCTTGGTCGTTGTGTGGACTGAGTAATCTATTGGAATGTTTCCTGCACCACGAAGAACAATAAAGTGCCTTTATTATAATGATTACTAATTTAGAACAATAATGATTACAATTTTTATTAAATTAGAATGATTATTTACAATGCTAAGTTTATAATGATCAATTAGAACAATAAGGTTCATAATGATTGTTTAGAATGTTAAGTTTATAATGATTATAAATTAGAACAATAATGATTGCAATGTTTATTAAATCAGAGTGATTATTTAGAATGTTAAGTTTACAATGATCATTAAATTAGAACAATAAAATGCCTTTATGTATAATAATAAATGATTATTCTTGTTATTAGTGTGGGAAGAGGAATTTTGGGTAATATGGTCATCATGTATGGAAAGGGGTATTGTGGCCTTACAGTTCTTTGATAGCACATAGATGCATTGAAATTGGAATTTCACAGGGTTAGCGTGATATAAGATGTGTTTGATGTTTAAATCTTACTTATGGTTAGTAGGCGTCATCCTTGTAATTAGTTTTATTGGATGTATAATGCAGCCCTTACTCCCTTATTTCTTTAATGGATTTTTGGTATTTAATTCTTAATTTTTCACTTAAGTAAAATGGCTCATTTCCTCAAAATGCATAGCAATCTACCTAGGAGTTGAACTGATTACATGTGTGGAATCGTTGTTAAATGATGCCTGACTTAAATGATATTGATCTTAACTAGTTACTAAACGTATTTAGAAGAGTCCTATGACATTTCAATTGAAGTTGTGCCCAAGTGGTTTTGGCTTTTCTTCATCAGATTCCTATTGCTCAATTGGATTTTGTTTTTATTGCGTATTGGGTTTTTCTGTGTTGCCCTTATATCTGGCAAGGCACCCTTATCCGATGGGTTCCTTCTGCAAGGTTCTTTTATTTGATTGGCTTAGGGTTGGGCTGTTAAATTTAGGGTTAATAAAGTTGTTGTTTAATTCTATGATGACGTTTAGGGTCAGGTTAATTTCAGTGTTAGTACTATAATTGGAAATTTCCAAACTCATAGTTGTATGATATCAGACTCTTCGATCTGATAAAACTAGTCGCTCTGTATATAAGTCTGTGTGTGTGATTTTTTTTTGTGTAAAGAATCCAGTGCCGTATCAAGAGTCTCGGGTCCTTTAAAGGCAGGGTTTCCACTCTTTCAACACACCTCTAAGGTTGTATCGGTAGTCGCGGGCTCTTTAAAGGTAGAGTTCCCACCACTGCGACCTCCTGACAGAGATTACTAGTTTTTGCCTGAGCAGTCGGCCAGGAGCCTATCTAACATTCTCTCTCTTCGGAGAAGAGAACTAAGATTAAACGCCCTGCTTTCCTGTGCAGAAATAGTGAAATCTACTACTATGGATTCTTCCATCTGTGTTCGTACTGTACATAACACAGTATGTCGTTTAATGCTTGCAGTTACTTGTTGTGTGCCTTATGTCTTCTTATTGTGATCACCGTGGTTGCGTCTTGTTAGTCGTCGGGTGGCGAAGTAGAGTCGAATATGTTGTTTCCCTTGTACACACGTGCACACACTTTTAAAAACAAATAAACAAAAAAAATTCACTGGTTACAAGAGGTTGTCGTCATGACGAATGGGAGGTACGTTACAAACACCTCCTGGAGCAATTTTGGTAGTTCTGCCCATAGTATCCCTTGTACTTTTTCTTGCTTTGGCTTGGCTGCGAGAGTACCTTTTACAATACTCTACAATGTATGTGAATGGCTTCTGAGATACATCCCTAGAACTCATGAGGTTTAGTACCTCAATACATTCATCCCTTATACCTTTTAGGAAGATGGTCCTAATTGTGGCTGTGTCCAAGGAAAATTGTTTCATTTTTTAATAGTTATATAAGAACCTTTCTAGGTAATATTCCAAACTCTCCTCCTTAGACTTTTGCATTTCAAATATGTCATTCCTAGCATCTCTAGGTCTGCAATAGTCCTGATATTTCTAAAGGAAGTTTTCCTTCATACCATCCCAAGATAAGATAGTGCGCTCTCCTAGGCTCATAAACCACCTTAATGTTGAGTCTTTAAGTGTGGCTGGAAAGAGTTTTGGTTTTTGTGCACTATCAGTGTAATTATAACTCATGCATAGTATATCAAATTCAAACAAAAATGAATAAGGATATTCTTTTGACATACCATGGAAGTGAGGTAATGATGACAACAAAATATTCTTCATAGAAACATCTCTGGTAATGTATAATATTGGGAATCCAAATGTCTTTGTTTCATTGTTTTCATTTCCCTCTTCATCTGCCATATCTCCAAATAGAACGTTATAGGATATTGGTGATGTCTCCCCACTAAGTGATGGTTCAACCCCTGGGTTGGTTGGTATATCCAACTGTTCCAATACTTTTTGTGTTACTCAAATGGAAGATTCAGCCTCTTCTACCACTACCTCTGTCTCTTTTCCAACTCTTCCTTCTGATTGGGTCACCAGTTCTTCCCTTCTTGCTTGTTGTAATATGTTTTCAATATGAACAGTAGCTTCAGATTTAGGACCTTTGGTTGCAGTTTCAATTACTTCCTTTGAACTCTCCCCTTTGATGATTTTTCCTACATAAACATTAGCTGAGTTAGTATGGGGGGTTTTTCTTGATTGTTCTGTAACTTTGGGGGGTTTTCTTGAATTTTCTGCAATTTGAGATGCAACAAATCTACCTTTTCTATCTCTACGTTTATGCATAAAAAGAATATCTAAATACTAAATCACATAAAATTCAACTACTGAAGGTAAGAGGACAACTTGACTTTGGAGCAACCCCACTAAAGTGGATGTGTGGGCTCTTCCCTCACGTCTTACCATCTTCTCCCTGCCCTCAAGTCATCCTTAAAGCCACTCCAAAACCATAAAATCAATCTAATTCAAACACTACCTATTACCGTTTACAACTCCCCTGCAACGACGCCAAAATGTTGGTGCAATTATATGTTCAATATATTGCAATCATTTAATATGTCAATTTGGTTTCATAATCAATAGAGTTGATGTACTATATGTACTGATAATAGATAATTGTCTATGTCTTATGAGTATGGTCTGTGTAAGAAAACACTTTCGAAACCAAATACTCAGTTTTCACACGTTTCAAATAACACTCCCCACACAATTCAAAATTCAGAAAGCAAAATTGATCAACAAACATATAATCTAGAATTCTTTCTGAGGTGATGGACCTGTTCATTGTTGGTTCATGAAAGTTAAAGATGAACTATGATTCTATCTCCTGGGAAAACCACACAAACAACAATTAACACTCTGGTAACTTAATCAAGTTTAAAATAATTATCAGGCAAGGTAAAACATTTCATTATAAGTGCATGTATGGTGAGATATGGAAGTCTTAATTGTTCCTGTGTTTGCAAGGTGTAATCTAATCAATTCTAGAAAGGAAAGCTAAGTATGGTGGAATTCTCCATTACAGGCTCATGTATGGTGAAATATGGAGATCCAACCCGTCCTTAGATTTCTAGAACGAAAACACACTACAACATTTAGTATAGACAAAATACTAATGTACTTAAATGGAATGATTGTTCTCGCATACTCACGCAAAGATGTCAAATCATCACTCAGAAATCATGACACTTAGAGATCTCAAATTATACAAAAAACTCTTTCTTACTCAAAATTACCACACACCCATATGACCTGCTACCAAATGCATCATTGGAACATAACAAGGAAGGAATTAAATGTTGTAATAAAACATGAAATTACTCTGTTCACACACGCAGAAAACCAGAACCATATTCACAATTAATTACAAAGAGAATTACCTTGATTGGGTTGGTGGGCCCTTGCCGTACCAACAAGCCAACCCTTAAGAGAAATGTACAGTAGAGAAGATGTAAACACACACATGTAGTCCATAAACAAAATTATATCATTACTTTAGAAAAATGGAGGTACAATCCACAGTTGTTTCAGAACCAAACTTACAGCATAATTGTGCATTAATTTATCTCTGCATATCTTATCATCTACAAGGCTCTCTCTTTAAAGAGAAGCAGTCGTTACAATCCAAGTTTGAAGATAACATCAAATATTTGCATAATTATAACAATTGGATGATACATCGATTTTTAAGGGAACGATTTCATCCTTATGACATGAAGTGCATGAGTGATGAAATGTATCGTGGTCTCCAACGAACAGAGAATGTTTGATCCAACAAATGCCTTGGAATCATCAAGAACAATCTTGTTCCAACAACCAAGCATGGGAATTTAGAACACGTATCGGACACACACAATTGCATAACTTGGTACTGAACGCAAACAGTCATACAAGTTGATATCGAACGAGTGTAACAATCGATATCAGATGCACACAGTCATACAAGTCGGTACCAGACAAGTGTAACAATCAGTACTGGACGATCTTAACAACAAGTACCAGATGATCTCAGCAACAGGAATTGTTGTCATGAAGTCTGCTTGAACCATCCAAAGTAATTAGAAAGTTATTAAACATCAAATATTCAATCTTAATTATTAATAAATCACCATAAATTATGATTAAACATCAGTTACCTCATAGGTACACAATAATGGTTAAAGGACATGCATGTTGAGGAAAATAGGAAAAAAATGCATAGGTATTAGGAAAAATTCGTCAGGATATGGGAAAGATAATGTAATTGGAGGTGACAAAAAGGAGACTCAACAAGTATCTTCAAACATCATTTCTTAGAGACCAAAGGGATTACTTGGTTATGGTATTTTCTAGAAATGCTTTCATGAACTCTACTTCGTGTGGAATAAGGAAAGTCCCCACCCTCAACTCTACTTCCCGAGGTTCTTTCATAGATGGGAGGTGGTTGAGGCTCAAGGAAATGATGGCCCTTCAAAATTGGAATAATCCTATGAGATATGGAGTAGAGGATGACAAATAGAAAAAACCAAAATTGGGGATGAGCATTGTTTCTGAACCTAGCCTCAAAATAACCTATGAATGCCCTAAAAACCAAGTTAGATACCCCTCCTCAATCACACTCAATGAATAATACAAGTGGCTAATGTATTTGAGAAAGGTGATTATGTTATACTCTAGTATACCATTCCTTGAAAGAATAAGGATAATGATGTTAGCTATGAGGGGAATTCCATTTCTAGGTTTCTAGAGAAATTTATTGAAAATATAGTTTCTTTGGAAGAGAAATATAGAGGGAAACTAAGGGCTTGTGCTAAGGAAGATGAGGATTTCATCATCAATAGACATCTACGCAACCCTATTCTCTCACACCTCTACCCTATTTTGGAAAATCAAGGAGCTTGTGGCTATGGTTATGGAGGATACCCAAAGGATGGTGCTAGCCAGGGGAAGAAGGGAAAAGCCTTCGATTTGATACTTGTTGAACTCAAGAGGAAATGTTAAAGATTAAGTAGGACATTTCTAGGATGACATTCATAAGATTTTGGTCATCCTATATGGTGTGGAGAATGGTGTTGTTGGTAATAATGCAAAGGAATCCATCATTGCCAATGACTAAGCCTTGATTGCTATTTCTTCAACTTATGTTTACTTGCTATATTGTATTCCAAAACTCTTGTTTTATGGATGTTTAAGGTTTACACTTTATAGATGTCTATGGTTGGATCATGGATGATTCCCATAGTTGTAATTTTGCTACCTTCCATAAATGTGATAATAATTAACCACCTTATGATAATTTTAAGACTTGGGATTGGCTCTACATGATCTCTTTCTCTCTACATCAAATGTCAACATGTAGGAATTTTTTATTTCTGAAAAGTATATGTAATTTTTGATTGGCTTTTGAAAAGATTATATCTTATGAGTGGTTTGATCAAGATTATGCTAATCTTTCCTTACTTACTTGATAATTGGAATTTTTTTTTATATTTTTATTATAAATTTGTTTTATTTATCAAAAACAATCATATAACTTAAAAAAATAAATCATGTAAATATTAGTCTTGATAATTGTAACTTTATTATAAATTTGTTTTATTTAAAAAAAAAAATCAATTAAGTTAAAAAATGAATGATGTAAATATTAGTCTTGTATAGTAATATTTTTTTGGATTTTATGATAAATTATTTGTTAGATGGTGAATCCATTGAGATTATTTTTGTTTATTAAATTTATAAATATAAATTAATCATTTCGATTTATTATATTATTTTATTAAAATAACTATTATATTAACCTTACTGTAAATACATTATAAGTATATAATAATTTTTTTTATATTATAGGTATATAATAATTTTTTTTAAATATAATGATTCCTTATTATCGTTTCCTATCGTTTCCTTATGCTAAGTGGTTTTGTACCACTATAATAATAAAACATGTTAAATAATTTCAACCTTCTATAATATCAAGCTAGTAAATAGGCTTCACCCGTGGATGTGGTTTTGTACACATATAATTATAAAACATCTTAAATCTTTTGAACTTATAAAGTATCAAGAAACAAATTTGGCTTTACATTATCTTCTAATATTCTCGATTACAATACCCGATGAAATATTCTATAAAAAAAAATAGAAGAAAAAATTATTTTATGCATATATAGAGTTATGAAAGTAATTGATGAAGTTGATAATGATTGTTACTATCCATTAAGATTAATTTTTGTTTATTAGAATTTAAGAAAAATGGTGAAGGAATCAATTGTTTTGTTTTAAAATTTTATTTTTACACTTGAAAAACTTGGAAAGAAGCTTTTTAAAATCTCCTTAGTTTTAATAAGTTAACATGTTCTGAAGGTCAATATTGTTACAAATATTTTGAAATTGGGATTTAACATGGGCATACACATGATCTTCTAAGATAAAGTTATTTTCATCTTCCACCTTTTTAGTATCACAAAGGTGGTGAATTCTTCCATCTCACATCATTTTAAAAATTGTCCAACACCATGTTTCACTATGGAGTTTATGAGAGCTTGTTTTTATGCAAATATTGATTTTCTTCTTTAGACTAGTTATAAAATAAAGATACTTTTGGTCTTCTAGATTAGGATTAATAACCTTTTTATAATATATTCATTTTCTCTTATTCTCTAATTATTTACATAGTTATGAATACAATTTGAGGCAAACCATTCACATATATATAAAAAAGCACCATTTGATATGTTTTTCCTTCTAGCTAAATATTTTGTAGCATAATATGAAATTCTCAAGGACATATAAAACCATTATCAGTGTATGTATGTATATCCAAGACACGAAGCTTGATGTAGACAATCTTTGAGTGCTTATTCTATATGTAATTTGTAATTTTAACCACCAAATGAAATAAGTTATCAAAAAAATTCTCTTGAATACATACATACATATATTCCACTTAGTGGTGAAAATTATATCCAAAACTAGCTCTCACATATTTTCCACGTCAAGTTAAGTTATCAAAAAAATTCTCTTGAATACATACATACATATATTCCACTTAGTGGTGAAAATTATATCCAAAACTAGCTCTCACATATTTTCCACGTCAAGTTTTTTTTTTTCTTAGAAATTGTTAGACTTATGTTTAATAAC
>ML795905.1:116306-129627 GCA_009831015.1 Picea engelmannii
AGCTGAAATTGTTGACCTTAGAAAGAAGGTGTAAAAGTCAAACAAATTCTTGAATAGCTCACGAATCTTGGATGAGATCTTGGAAAGTCAAAGACCATCATGTGATAAATCAGGTCTTGGATACAAAGGAGAAGATACACATGATGAAGCAGGCACCTCAAAGAAGCATGAGGCAAGTCCATCAAAGAAAGAAGACAATGTTGCAAAACAACCATCTACACAAGGCAAAGAAAATTTCAAAAGAACAAAGCAAGGAAGAAATCAAGAAGCCATTTTTGGGACACCAAATCAAAGGTATGAAAGTATTTTTCATGGGAATTGTTATTCATGTAATGTATATGGTCACAAAGCTTTTTTATGTAGATCTTATGAAAGGAGATATAATGGAAATTTCTATAACACCACAAAGTGTTGGAGATGTGATCAAATAGGACATATTGTTGTTCACTGTAACTCTATGAGATGCTACAACTGTAGTGGATTTGGCCACAAATCCCATAAGTGCTGGAACACAAGAAGAGAGTCCATGATGAGGACTTCACATAGCATGGATAGAAGAAGGAATGAAGTAAGAAAGGGAGACATCTTTGAAAAGATGGATGCTCAGAGCTCAAGTTCTGAAGAGAAGGGTCATCTACAGAAGTGGGTGAAGAAGACAGAGCAGCCAGATCAGAATGAAAGATTGAAGGGAAGTTCAAATGTGTCATCTACTAAGGCACACGCATGTAATAGTGGTGACAGTCACATGTACATGCATGTTGACCTTGAATAGGTCGCATACACACGCGTTTAGTTGTACAGTAGGTCGCGTGTCTGTTGTAAAGCCTTGGGCAAAAGGCAATGCACATGGCTTGGAGTTTGATGTGATGGTATAACTCTATATTCCAGGGTCTGACATTGTTTATTGCAAGTTCTGACACTGTTTTTTGCAGGTTTTCATGGTGAGATCACACAAGGTTATGATATAAGATAAATCTTAGGTGCATGGCACTAACCCATGAGTATGGTGTGATGTTGATCTGTTGGAGTACATGGCTGTTACTTTTTGAAGTTTCATTGATATATCTTATGATGTATTATTGGAGGCATATGGTATTGTTGGATATCATGGTGCATGCATTTTTCATGTGGATGGGCTACACATTGAGACATGTAGATTGATAGTCATGTTGTACATCATTGGGGAGTCTTAGCTTATTGACGCATTGTTGATATACTTGCTTGGTGCAAGTAATGATGTATGATGGTACACTCATGGATGGTATTTGTTTAGCATATTGATAGATGCACATGTTGGCATATGGTGGATACATTTCATGGATGATATCTTTTGGCACATTGTTGATGTACATGGGTGTTGTGCATGGTGGGCACATTTTGGTACATGATGTACTTCGGATATATTGTTCATGATTCTCTATTTCATTGATGACATATCTTTTGTTTCATGATGTATGGTATGGCACAAGTTTGATGCATGAACAGGTCCAAGGATTGTCACATGATAGCATATTATTCATCTTGCAGAGAAGATAGGGGGAGACATACCCTTAGGGGGAGTCATTCTTCTACCCATGATTCTAGGAGGAGATATTTATCAGATGCATACCTAGAAAAGAGACCTATATTTGAAGAAAGAGCATAGAGGCGTAATTCCAGGGGGAGTGATGGTCACAGGGGGAGTATGTTCGATCTATTTTCAACATTACATCAGATTGATATTCCTTGTTCAAAAGGGGAGAGATTATACAACAGCAACAAGATAGGGGGAGCAGCCCCAAGAGGAGAATGGTCCTTTGCCATTGATGTCAAAGGGGGAGAGATAATCACATTGATGTATTCTCATGGTGAGATCACACAATGGTATAATAAAATAGATAATCACATTGATGTGATTGATGTTGATTGATGGGGAGAGATTGATGTGGAGAGATAGTCACGTTGACTATTGATGTAGAGCATGCCTTGTCTACATGTTGACATCAATGTTGGTATTTCCATCAATGCTAAAGGGGGAGATTGTTGGATCATGTTGTCATTGATGCCAATGGTTTGATTATTTGGGAGATCATTGGATCATATGTAAATGGTTTGGTTTGATTTATGTATGTCATTGATTGATGTCAAGTAATTGATTGATATGATGCCCTTGATAAGAATGATATATGTCCAAGTGGAAGCCAATCGATGCAAAGATGAATCATTAGTGTCTTATCATGGTTGATAAGGTGCACAAATGGATGAACTCCAAGTTGGTCCCATTATGTTGAAAGCCCTCACGGTAAGACGCTTTACAGATTGGGTTATCCTAGAAGAATGGTTGGAGGACCCATGCTTGTATGTGGAATAATGAGATGAAGATAAATGAAGTTGTTGGTGAAACTATCCTAGATGGATAGTGTTTGTCATGCCATTTCCAGTGGTATGTGGAATGTCACATAACTCCTCACGGTTTGAGAGTTATGGCCTTATGAAGTTGGAGGACCCCCATATGATGGCTTGAAGCCCCAAAAGATCAAAGAAGTAAAAGTTATTGAAAAGAAGAAATAATTATTTAAATGATAAAGTAAAGTGACAAAATCAAGATGGATTATTTAAATGATGAAGTAAAGTGACAAAATCAAGAAGGAATATTTAAATGATAAAGTATTGGAGAACTTTCTATTCATGGAAAGTGGTTAACCCTAAAATAAGGAAAATAGGTTAAGTAACCTAGAAATGGGTTAAGTAACCTAAAAATGGGTTAAGTGACCTAGAAGATGAAAGTATAAATAAGAAGCTAGGATCTCTTGTAAAATGCACATTTTGGTAAGAATCCTTTTTGTGGATCAATGGAGAGCTTCTTGGTAATATCTTTTGAAGTATTGATGGAGAGATTCTTGTGAGAGAATCTTATTGGTGTGGATCTCTTGAGCATGATTGAAGATCTATTTTGAGGAAGAGAGTGAGAGGAGGATCTCATGGATGCATCAAAGTTTCGGCAATGTCGGAGATCTTGACAGTGAAAGCCTTGGAGTCACAAAAAACCCTATTTTTTGATGCCCACGCAGGTTGTCTGTGTATAGGGTGCGTGTACACGCAGGTTGGCTATGTATAGGGTGAGTGTACATGCAGGCTGACTGTGTACAAGGAGCGTGGAATGAATAAAATCATGGAGATGTTTGAGCTGGTGCAAAGCTCTTGTATGATGAGGCAAGTTCCATATCTGCATTCTATGGCCTTAGATCTATCACTAAAACACTGATATGGTTACATTATTGTCTTGATAGATGCTATTGTTTGATATGTTGTGAATGCTTAGGGCATTCTTGGTATGGCTTCTATGATGTGGATCCATTTGGTTGATTTGGTTGATGGAGTGAGCAGCACTCTTGTGATTCAGTTGTGACATGATTGTTATGGTACACTAGTTGTTTATACATGATTGAGATAACATTCATATTGATTTGTTGTGGAGCATGAGCAAGCTATTGGAGAGCTTGGATGTATTGTGACTGGCTGTGGGTCAGTTTGGACAGTGGAAGACAGAAGAAAAAGTGATTGCAAGTTGCAGAGGATCTGAGCATGTGAAGCAAAACAAAACCCTAAGTGCTCAAAAGCATACGCTTGTTACATTATATATTGGTCGTGTTCACACACAAGTTGTAGTAAGCTAGGGTGTGTTCAGACGCGGGTTGCACTACTTACAGGTCGCGTACCTGTTGACAGATTGATATCTATTGAGGATTGTTGCCTCATCTCAGTTGATGTTGAGGGTGTAAGCTGAGTCTTGAATATAGAGATAGTGCTCTTGTAGAGTTGTACTCTATTCAATTGTTGCTAATAAACCCCAAGGATTGTAGTCCGTAATAAGAGAAAAATTTTACATACATCTTGTGTTCTTTGTGTCCAATGTGATGATGACTTGTTGATGATATATTGTTGATATGTACCTACATCTAACTGGTTATAAATGACAACAATGGGTAATGAATAAATGTTGAATGCTAATTAATGAGTTTTTGTGCAAGAGGGAAGTTTTGGGAAAAAGAGCCCCACACTCATTCACCCCCTCCTCTAAGTGTGGTAGGTGTGTCCAACACATCTTCCCATCGAATGTGTCACACTTTATACCTCTTTTGAAAAGTAACATGCTACCATAATGTGATAGACATATTCATCACTCTCATTGTAGAGGAAACAAATGATAGGACCCTCCTTGCCTTTGCTAAGAAGATTGTCCCATAGAAAGATTCAGTTGTAGAGTAATTATGTAGGAGAATCGCAAGAAAGCACAAGTGGAGGACATATGGATATGCACCATCGTGCATTTTGAAGATGTTTTGAATTTGAAAAGATGAGACATTAATGTAATATCTGGAAAAGATATATTTTCTTTTATGATTTGGAGATTGTAACGTAGATCTTGAGTGTTTTCTCTCATCTGCCGGTTGTAGGCAATTAATGTAATGAATGTAAAGTAGTTGTAGGGTTTAATTAGATTAGAGAGCTTGAGGTTGTAGGATGGAAAACTCGAGAAATCTCCCTCGTATGTATTCTATTGTATTATTATTCTCAAAGTAAGTTAGTAGCTATAGAGAAAGAGAACAAGGGAGCATAGAAGAATAGAGGCTATAGAAGTTTTATAAGAAGATATTTGTCACTATTGAATCCATGTACAGAAGCACTTGAATTAATATAAGAATGCTTTGATCCAATTTCATGGTGTATCATGATTATTATTTGCATCTATTGAATGGTATGTTTACAGTTTTCTTATATACTCTGTTATGCATTTGTTTCAATGTTGTGTATGTATGCTCGTGATTTCATGTTGGATGTATGAAGTCTATGAAAGGGGAAGTATAAGTTTCAATTGTTTCTCTTCCTGAGAATTCTTGCAAGGAGTGCAGTGAAAGTCCACAAGGAGTGCATTGACAAGATTCTGGGTTTTATCTCAGAAAAGCTCAACAGGGATACCCTTGTTATCATACTCGTAGAAGTGCAAGTATAGCACAGAGCCATTTAAGGTGTGCGCAGGATGGTTGAAGTCTTAGACTTTTCCAACCAAGGAGATTGGTTGAAGAACTGTTGTCGCAAGGAGTGTGTAGAGGTGGAAGTGTTGAATAACCAAAGGTTATTGTTAATTTCACAAGGAGGGCATGAAAGAATTCCTTAGAATCCTTGAGTTTGCAGAAAAGTATAAGTTCAGGAGGGATAGAGACTTCGAAGAGTTTGAAGGAAGGATGAGGTTTGAAATCACCTCATAGAAGTTAAGTTCAGAAGGAATGGGCATCAAGTTCTTTGGCCGAAATCCATTGAAAGTTGAACGAACGGTTGAAATTCTCAGAGGGAGAATCACCAAAATTCCATGGGTCATTAGATCTAGTAGATCTGCGAAGAAGTTAAGGTTGAGTGTCTTTCAACACTCGCAATCTCCAGAGAGATAGTAGCCATTAGATATGAACATGTGAGAGGCATTTATTTGGCATTCGGTATTTCAGCTTTTTGAAAGTCGATAGTGTGGAGGATTTTTCAATCCGAGAATCGCAAGTCACGAAACCCCGATGCAATCTAGATCGTCGGATCGTGGAAGGATCAGGACCGTTGATTTGTGGCAAGGAGATATCAAAATTTCGGCTATCGGGAAAAGGGAGAAAATTCACTTCATAAATCCCTGATACATGAAATCCTGAAGCACCGAAAGTTGGGCCCCAGGTCATAGTCGAGGGTCACATCAGTAAAGAATTAAGGGAGGAGCTAAGGACCCATTAGCCCTTTTCGGGGTTTCGAGGATCAAAGGAGTTAGAGGGACTCAAAATATAAATCATGAAGTCATGAAATCCAAAACACCTTTTCGGGCTAAGTCAGTGGTCACAAGGAAGTAGGGGTTTGCGCCTAGTGCTCATTCGCACGGGCGTAGCTTCTAAAAAAAGGACCTGTGGTTATATGTACTAAAGGTTCTAGTGGGAACTAAAGATTCATTCTAGCTTAGAGGAATAGGAGGATCCAAAGATTGGGATGACAGTAGATCCCTGCTGAGGTAGGGGTGTTGCGTCAGGTGATGTCAGAGCCTAGATAACAACTTTTGTTTTCTATAGAAGGAAGACAGAGGAACAATTGTTATTGAATTATGTGTGGACAGATTGAATCCATGCCAAGAAGACGTCAAGAAAGACCGATGCCCGATCCATCTATGGAAAGGGAGATGATAGAACTTCATGCTCAATTGGATGCTATGGAGACAACACAGAGATAGACAAATGATGCTAGAGACGTCAGTGAAGTCGAAAGAGAGAATGAAGATGTATTTGAAAAAGAAGTTGTAGCCGAAGATGCTGCAGAGGAACGTCTATTCAGATTTGTTGCAATATTAGCAGCCAGAGAAAATATGGATATCCCGATGTATGAAGGCAACTTAGAAGTTGAGGAGCTTCTAGATTGGTTTAGATCTCTATATAAATACTTCGACTATGAGAATGTAGAGGAAGATAAGAAAGTAAATCACGTTGTCACTAGACTGAAGGGGCATGCAGCACTGTGGTGGGATGAACTGTAGGCTGACAGGCATTGCAAAGGAAAATAAAGAATTAAAAGTTGGGATAGGATGGTCGCAAAAATGAAAGCCAAATTCATACCTAGAGATTACCAAATTAATTTGTTCCAAAGAATGCATAATTTGAGACAGAAAGGGATGACAGTGAAGGAATACACTGAAGAGTTTTATAGGATAAACATTAGAGCTGGTCATCGTGAGAGTGATGATGAAAAGGTTTCCATATATATGAATGGTCTGAGATATGACATTCAGGATGAGATGAGCATGATGACAATCAAGAATGTAGAAGATGCTTATTAGATTGCCCTGAAAGCTGAAGAGAAATTGGCCCGAAAGCAAGGTCAAAGGAGTAGAGGTAGAAGTCATAGTAGAGGCAAAGCAGTTGCCCAAGATAGAGTACAGAAGCCTAAGGGTGAAGAAAGGAAACCTCATAACCACCCAGAAAGGGGAGGAAGTTCACAAGGAAGACAATATGCTGATAGGAACGCTTTTTCGTGAGCAAGAGGAAGAGGCAGAGGAGGTCAGATAAAGTGTTTTATCTGTGGAAAGATCAAACACAAATATTGAGAATGTCCTGATAGAAAACGATATGGAGGAGGCAAAGCTCACATTTTAGAAGTGCAAAGGAGAAATGTTGAAGCAGAAGATGCAGAAGGCGGAAAATCCTTAATGATGAGGAAAATTCTCTTGAAGACAGAGAAAGAGGTGGAGAATCCAATCCAGAGGAATAGTTTATCCAAAACTACTTGCAATACCAAGGATAGGGTATGTAAGGTGATAGTTAATAGTGGAAGCACAAATAATCTAGTATCCACAGAGATGGTGGAGAAGCTGGAATTGGAGAGAGTTGCACATCCAAACCCATATAAGGTTTTGTGGTTGCAAAAAGGACATCAGGTAATAGTCACTAAACAATGTTTAGTTGAATTTAATATAGGGGGTTATAGAGATGAGATCTTGTGTGATTTCATTCCCATGGATGTATGTCATCTTTTGTTGGAGAGACTATGGAAATATGACAGAAATGTTATCCATGACAGAAGAAAGAACACCTATACCTTGGAAAGAATGGTAGGACACATATGCTGCTACCAATTGAAGACAAGAAGGTGAAAGAAGAAACAAGCAATACTATACTTCTCATGAGTGGGAAGGAACTTCTAGATGAATTCAAGAAAGGTTAAGAAATGCAGTTTGTTGTGGTAAGAAAAACTAGAGTCATCTTGACCAGTACTTCGATAGATTATCTACCGGAGGAAATTCAGGAACTGTTGGAGAATTTCACTGATATAGTGGTGGATGATTTACCTTGTTCATTGTCACCCATTAGAAGTATAAGCCATCACATTGACCTTATACCAGGAGTGATTTTACCAAACAAAGAAGCGTATAGACTGACGTTGTAGGAGAATGAAGAAGTCAATAAGAAAGTCTAGGATTTGATGGACAAATGGTTGGTTAGAGAAATATTGAGTCCATACGTTGTGCCAACAGTGTTAAGTCCGAAGAAAGATGGTGGATGGAGGATGTGTACAAACTCGACAGATATAAACAAAATCACCATCATGTATATATTTCCTTTACCCAGGATGGATGACTTGATGGATTGCTTGAGTGGGGCAGAGTTTTTTTCAAAAATTGATTTGAAAAGAGGATACCATCAAATTAGAATGAGGGAAGGTGATGAATGAACAACATTCAAGATGAATGAAGGAATGTATGAATGGCTTGTCATGTTGTTTGGCTTGACGAATGCGCCAAGTGATTTTATGAGATTAATGAATGAAGTCTTGAAAGATTTCATTGGAAAATTTGTAATTTTGTATCTTGATGATATACTGATCTTTAGTAAGACCGAGGAAGAGCACTTGATACATTTAACTTTAGTGATGAGGAGGTTGCAGCAAGAGAAGTTGCTGATAAATTTGAAGAAGTCATCTTTCATGAAAAAATAACTCATTTATTTGGGTTTTGTGATCTCTTTGAATGAGTTGAAGATGGATTTGGAGAATGTAAAAGAAATAAAAGAATGGCCACTGCCGAGGAATATATTTGAAGTAAGAATTTTTCATGGACTAGCTAGTTTTTACAGGAAGTTCATCATAAATTTTAGTGGAATTAGTGCACCAATTATGGACACAGTCAAGAAAAGACATAATTATTTTCATTAGATAGAGGAAGCAAAGAAAAGTTTCAAGTTGTTGAAGGAGAAGATAACTGGACAACCAATTCTGGTTCTGCCAGATTTCAGTAAAACATTTCAAGTCAGATGTGACGCAAGTGGATTCGCAGTTGGAGAAGTATTAAGTCAGGACAATAGAAAAATTGCATACTTCAGTGAGAAGCTGAATGAGACCAAGATGAAATATTCCACGTATGATAAAGATTTTTATGCAATCATCCAAGCGCTGAAGAATGGAGGCACTAATTGGTTCTGAAGGAGTTCATTTTGTATAACGACAATCATGCCTTATAGTTTATAACCAAATAGGAGAAAATGAACCAGAAACATGCAAAATTGGTTGAATTTATGCAGAACTTTACTTTTGTTATAAAGCACATTTTTGTAAATGCTAAAAAGGTTGTTGATGCAGTGAGCAAGAAATGTTTGATTCTGCATGAGTTTTGTGTGAAGACCTTAGGTTTTGATAGCCTTAAGGACATGTATAGAGATGGTTCATATTTCAAGGATGCTTATGAAGCATGTGAGAATCCTATTTTAAGAGACCGAAGCCAATGGATTGAATACTTGATTCAGGATGGACTGTTGTTTAAAGGAAATAATTTGTGTATCCCCAAGAGTTCTATGAGAGAAAACCTTTTAAAGGAAAAACAAAGTGGGGGATTGGCTGGACATTTTGGCCCTGTCAAAACACTTGCACAACTAAACAGTTTATATTATTGGCCAGGGATGAGGATAGATATCAAGAAATTTTTCAACAGATGTAGAATTTTCCAGCACACAAAGGGGAAAAGGTAAAATACAGTATTGTATCAACCATTGCCAATACCAGAGAGGTCGTGGGATGTGGTAAGCATGGATTTTATGTTAGGATTTCCAAGGACACAGAGAGGTTGTGATTCCATATTCGTGGTAGTCAAAAGATTATAAAAAATGACACATTTTATTCCATTTCAGAAAACTAGTGATGCAACACACATTGCAAATCCATTTTTCAAAGAAGTTGTTCAACTTCATGGTTTACCCAAGAGTGTTGTTTCGGACAGGGATACCAAATTTGTTGGTCATTTCTAGAGGACACTATGGAAGAAGCTGGGAATAGATTTATTATCTCAGCATATAACCCTTAAATGGATGGAAAGACTGAGGTAGTAAATTGAAGTTTGGGGACTTATTGAGGAGTTTGGTCACTAAAAATCATAGTCAGTGGGATAAGATTCTACCACAAGTGGAATTTGCATATAACAAATCACCTAATAGAAGCATAGGACAGAGCCCATTCTAGATAATATATGGAATGCAACTGAGAGGAGTATCTGAGTTGAGAGACTTAGAGCAGAGTGAGTTCAGAAGTGATGGAGAAGAATATTTTGCAGCAGAGATGCAAGAGCTTCGCAGTAAGATTAAAGAGCGGTTGCATAATTCCAACCAGGAATACAAGCGCAGAGCAGATCAACATAGAAGAGAGATTCAATTTGAAGTGGGAGATTTGGTTTTAGCACACCTAAGGAAAAAAAGGTTCCCAAGGGAATGTATAATAAGATGAAAATGAAAAAGATAGGGCCATGTAAGATTTTACTAAAATTTGAGGCAAATTCTTATGAGATAGGATTACCAAATGGTGTGGGAATATCACCCATATTCAACATAGCAGATCCGTATCCTTACAGAGAAGATGAAGAAAGAGGAGAAGAGAATCAAAAGGAAATTCAATGGGTTAAACAGATGCCTGTAGCTGAAAAACCACAGATGGAAAAGATCATTGATCAAAGAGTTGGCAAGGAAACCCGGAGGAAGACATACCTTGAATATTTGACAAAATGGAAAGGACACCTGATTGAGGATGTCATTTGGGAAAGTGAAGCAGATATAAAGAAACATGAACATACAATGCAGGAGCTCATGGATAGGAGTCCATGAATTTTTCAGCCAGAGGAGTATGATGCAGGAGCATCACAAGCAACCGCAAGTGGAGGACAGCTAGATATGCACCAGTGTGCATTTTGAAGATTTTTTGAATTTGAAAAGATGAGACATTAACGTTGGATTACTGGGAGGGGGGGTGAATCAGTAACAAAGAAATTTCATCCTTTTTAACCATAAAATTCTCTTCACTGCTAATACATATGATTCCTTTGGTGCTTCTTGAAATCATGCCACCTGTCCAACTTCTTGCATTACATATGGTCTGGATGTTGTCACATACAATAGGCTACCAATCATTGACCTATATTTCCTTTGATCTGTAGACTTTGAATCATCATCTTTGCTCAACTTGCAACTGATTTGCATGGGAGTGATAACTGGTTTGCAATCTTCCATTCCGAACCTCTTTAGCATTTCTCTGATATACTTGGTTTGAGAAATAAAAATTTCTTGGTTGCTTTGACGTATCTGAAGTCCCAGAAAGAATGATAGTTCTCCAAGTAGCGACATTTCAAATTCTTTTTTCATATCTTTTGCAAATTTTTGGCTTAACTTTTCAATCATCGCTACCAAAAATAATATCATCAACATAAAATTCAATTAATAAAATATTACCTTGACTTACCTTGATGTAGAGGTTGTTGCCTGCACTTCCTTTTATGAACCCTTCCTATTGTAGATACTTATCCAGTCTGGAGTACCATGCTCTAGGAGCTTGTTTTATACCATACAAGGCCTTCTTTAATTTACACAGATAATTTGTGTTCTCTGACAACTGAAATCCTTCTGGTTGTTCAATGTAGACTTCTTCTTCAAGTTCCCCATTCAGAAAAGATGATTTTACATCCATCCGATATACTTTAACATTTTTGGAGCATGCATAAGCTAAAAGCAAATAGATTGCTTCCATTCTGGAAACTGGGGCAAATGTCTCTTCAAAGTCGATTCCTTCAATCTGAGCATATCCTTTACATATCAGTATACCTTTGTTCCTTGTAACCTGTCCATCTTCATTCAATTTATTCCTGAAAACCCATTTTGTGCCGATCACATTCTTATTTTTTGGTCTTGGAACCAATTCCCAAGTGTCATTTTTCTCTATTTGATCCAATTCTTCATCCATGGCCTTATTCCAAAATCCATCCTTGTTGGCTTATTCAAAACAGTTTGGTTCAATTATAGATAAGAGTGCTAGGTGTGTTTGTTTTGGTGAACCTATTTTTCTTCTAGTCTCAACTCCTGCATCTTTGTTTCCAATAATCTGATCTAAAGGATGATTCTTCTATACTCATTTGCTAGGTGTATTTGGAGATACTTGCTGAACTTTCTCTTCTACTTCTGTCAGATTCTCTTCATCTTCATCTTCCTCTTCTACTTCTTTTTCATCTTCTTCTCTGAAAAGTTTTTCCATTGATTTGTTTTCATCTTCCTTTGATTCTGGTCTACCTGTTTCATCAATTGTTACATTGATGCTTTCCACAACTTTGTTTAATCTTAGATTGTAACACTTGTATTCTTTCCTTGTACTTGAGTAACGAACAAGTATTCCTTTGTCCACATGAGAGTCAAACTTTCTCATTATTCCATCTTCTCCTTTGATGTAGCATTTGCTTCCAAAAACTCTGAAGTGCTTCACATTTGTTGGTCTTCCTTTCCATAGCTCGTAGGGAGTTTTACCAGTGTTGTTTCTAAGAATTACTCTGTTTTGAATGTGAATTGTTGTATGCACTGCCTGTGTCCAAAAAATATATGTCAACTTTGAATCCATTATCATTGTTCAAGCCATTTCTTGTACTGTCATGTTCTTTCTTTCCACAACTCCATTCTGTTCAGGTGTCCTAGCGATGAAGAATTTCCTTTTTATTCCATGATTGTTGTAGTGGTCCATAAATTCGTTTGAGGTGAATTCTCCTCCATTATCCGATCTTAAGAATTTGATTCTTGAATCCATCTCATTTTCAACCACTTCCTTGTAGATCTTGAAATTTTCAAAAGATTCTGACTTGTTCTTGAGAAAGAAAACTGCATTCATTCTTGTATAATCATCAACTAATAACATAAATTATCTCTCACCTTTTAAGCCTTTTGTTGTAGTTGGTCCAACTAGATCATTATGCACAATTTCCAGTGGTTTTGTTGTTGAATATTCCTTTGATTTTAACCTGGTCTTTGTTTTCTTTCCTTGTTGGCAATGCTTGCATAAAGTGTTGGTTGGTTTTGTGATATGGCGCATTTCTCTGACTGCTTCTCTGTTGTTGACTTTGACAAGGTTATCAAAATGCATGTGACAAATTCTTCTATGCCATAGCCAACTTTCATCTTCCTTTCCTAGACAACACTTTTCATTTCCAATTTTTCTTAACACATATATGTTGCTTGAAGTTCTTGCAGCTGTAGCGACCAATTTCTCTGAACCTTCTTTTATTATCTCACACTTTCATGAATCGAAAGTAACTTTATGAATTTGGTCACACATTTGACTCACACTTAAAACATTATGTTTCATATCTTCTACTAGTAGAACATTTTCTGCCTTTTCATTCTTGTTCCCAATTCAGACTGTGCCTTTTCCAATGATTTTGGTTGAATCATGATTTCCGAAGGAGACTGATCCATCTATTTCCTTTTGTAATGTAAGAAACTTGTCTCTATCACCTGTCATGTGTTTTGAACAT
>ML795905.1:135137-147205 GCA_009831015.1 Picea engelmannii
CGACATTTCAAATTCTTTCTGCATATCTTTTGCAAATTTTTGGCTTAACCTGTCATCATCACTACCAAAAATAATATCATCAACATAAACTTCAATTAATAAAATATTACCTTGACTTACCTTGATGTAGAGGTTGTTGTTTGCACTTCATTTTCTGAACCCTGCCTGCTGTAGATACTTATCCAGTCTGGAGCACCATGCTCTAGGAGCTTGTTTTAGACCATACAAAGCCTTCTTTAATTTACACACATGATTTTTGTTCCCTAACAACTGAAATCCTTCTGGTTGTTCAATGAAGACTTCTTCTTCAAGTTCCCCATTCAAAAAAACTGATTTTACATCCATCTAATATACTTTAACATTTTTGGAGCATGCATAAGCTAAAAGAAAATGGACTGCTTCCATTCTGGCAACTAGGGAAAATGTCTCTTCAAAGTCGATTCCTTCAATATGAGCATATCCTTTACTTACCAATCTAGCTTTGTTCCTTGTAACCTGTCCATCTTCATTCAATTTATTCCTGAAAACCCATTTTGTGTTGATCACATTCTTATTTTTTGGTCTTGGAACCAATTCCCAAGTGTCATTTTTCTCTATTTGATCCAATTCTTCATCCATGGCCTTATTCCAAAATTCATCCTTGTTGTCTTTTTCAAAACAGTTTGGTTCAATTGTAGATAAGAGTGCTAAGTGTGTTTGTTTTGGTGAACATAAGTTTCTTCTATTCTCAACTCATGCATCTTTTCTTCCAATAATCTGATCTGAAGGATTATTCTTCTGTACTCGTTTGCTAGGTGTCTTTGGAGATACTTGTTGAACTTGCTCTTCTACTTCTGTCAGATTCTCTTCATCTTCATCTTCCTCTTCTACTTCTTTTTCATCTTCTTCTTCGAAAAATTTTTCCATTGATTTGTTTTCATCTTCCTTTGATTATGATCCGCCTATTTCATCAATTGTTATGTTGATGTTTTCCACAACTTTGTTTAATATTAGATTGTAACACTTGTATGTTTTCCTTATACTTGAATAACCAACAAGTATTCCTTTGTCCACATGAGAGTTAAACTTTTCCATTCTTCCATCTTCTCTTTTTATGTAGCATTTTCTTCCAAAAACTCTGAAGTGCTTCACATTTGTTGGTCTTCCTTTCCATAGCTCATAGGGAGTTTTATTAGTGTTATTTCTGAGCATTACTCTAGTTTGAATGTGAACTATTGTATGCACTGCCTATGTCCAAAAAATATCTTTCAACTTTGAATCCATTATCATTATTCGAGTCATATCTTGTATTGTCCTGATCTTTCTTTCAACAACTCCATTCTGTTGAGGTGTCCTAGCAACAAAGAATTGTATTTTTATTCCATGATTGTTGCAGTAGTCCATAAATTCCTTTTAGGTGAATTCTCCTCCATTATCCGATCTTAAGCATTTGATTCTTGAATCCATCTCATTTTCAACTATTTCCTTGTAGATCTTGAAATTTTCAAAATATTATGACTTGTTCTTGAGAAAACAAACTGCAGTCATTCTTGTATAATCATCAACTAATAACATAAAGTATCTCTCACCTTTTAAGCCTTTTTTTGTAGTTGTTCCAACTAGATCAGTATGCACAATTTCCAGTGGTTTTGTTGTTGAATATTCCTTTGATTTGAACCTAGTCTTTGTTTACTTTCCTTGTTGGCAATGCTTGCATAAAGTGTTGGTTGGTTTCGTGATCTAGGGCATTTCTTTGACTGCTTCTCTTTTGTTGACTTTGACAAGGTTATCAAAATGCATGTGACCCATTCTTCTATAACATATCCAACTTTCATCTTCCTTTCCTATACAACACTTTTCATTTCCAATTTCACTTAACACATATATGTTGCTTGAAGTTCTTGCAGCTGTAGCGATCAATTTCCTTGAACCTTCTTTTGTTATCTTACACTTTTGTGAATCGAAAGTAACTTTATGACCTTGGTCACACATTTGAATCACACTTACAAGATTATGTTTCATATATTCTACTAGTATAACATTTTCTGCCTTTTCATTCTTGTTCCCAATTCGGACTGTGCCTTTTCCAATGATTTTCACTGAATCATCATTTTCAAAGGAGACTGATCCATCTCTTTCCTTTCGTAATGTAAGAAACTTGTCTCTATCACTTGCCATGTGTTTTGAACATCCACTGTCAACATACCAACCATGTTTCTTCTATTTAACTTGTAGTGACACTGGGCATTCTTCATTGCTATACTGATCTTGATTTCTTATCCATGTCGTTTTCTGAGGTTCTTGTTTGTGACTCTGTTGAGGTTCTTTAGGAGGGACTGTCATTCTACAATTTTTGGCCATGTGTCCAAAATTGTTACATTTTTAACATTCCACTTCAGTGCTCAAAGATTCAAACCTATTGTAACTTCTTCTCTGTGTTTCACTAGGTCTTCTTGAATAACCCCTTTGTGTATGGGTCTACAAGTAGTTATTGTTCCTATTGTTAGCTCTACAATTTACAGCTTTATGTCCAAAATTATTACATGCATAACATAAACCAAAAAATATAGTTTGATACCTAGTAGTTGAAGATCTTTTAAAAGGATATGCTCTTATTAATCCTTCCTCTTCTTGAGGCCTGTCTATCTGTTGTTGATTCTAAAATCTGAATCTTCTCGGTGGAGGAGTGTCCCTGTAATCTTCCTTGTATATCTTTTTATCCCCTTTGACTGTTTTTGCATAGCTTTTTGGATTTGTTTCTTGCTCTATTGTTTTGGAGCTTGATCCCTTTTCTGTCTGATTGTACCCAAGTCCGTACTTGTCAATATGAGATTTTTGACTGCTGATAATGTCATCCAAAACTTTCGAGCTATTCTTCATATTTTTCTTTTGAATATCCTTTCTTAATGTGACAATCTCTGCTTCCAGGTTTCCAATGATCTTGTCCTTTCCTTCTAGTTGTTCTTTGAGTGCTTCTTCAATTCTTTTATCTTCTTCTATTTGAACCTTCAATTTTGTGATCATTTGTTCTAGTTCTTGAGTGTCTTTCTTCTTATCCAATTATGCTTCTAGTTTCATGTTTTTCTTCTTTTCTGTTTTGATAACTTATATGGCACTCATTAATTCTTCTCGGAAGTCAAATTTTTCCTCTTCAATTTATTCTTCATATGATTCTTCATATTCTTCTTTGGAGTCTTCTTTATCAGAGTCTTCTACTGCCATGAGTAGAACTCTCCCTATTTCACTGTCACTGACTTCATCTTCATCTGATGATGAGATGTCATGTTTGGTACAAAAGATTTTCTTGAAAACTTTCTTTGTAGTTCTTTTACCTTTATATGTTTGTCTGCCTTTTGAGTAACCTTCATCATTTCTCTTTTTCTTATGAGGAAATTTGTTAGCAAAATGACCAATACCATCACAATTAAAACAAATTAAAGGAATCTTACCTCTATACCTACCGTTGGTTCCCTTGTTCAGTCTTTTGACAAAGTTGGCCACTTCTTCATGATCTTCCGAGACGTCATTGTTGTTGATATATTCTTCTTGTTCCTTTTTATTTTTCTTTCATATTTTGGATGCTTTGAAGGCTTCTTCTTTTACATCTAGATTTTCTTGTTCAGTTCTCATTTCATATGTTGTGAAGATTCCATGTAGTTCTTCCATGCTTATTGAGTTTAGATTTGATCTTTCTTCTAGTGCTGATATCTTAAGGTTAATTCTCATAGGAAGAGATCTTAGTACCTTTTGAACAATTACAGATTCTTCGATTTCTTCTCCCAATCCTAAGATTGCATTCATTGTTTCATCGACTTGTAAGAAGTAGGCTGCAATATTCTCATCTTCCTTCATTTTTAGTTGTTCGAACTGACCCCTATAAGTTTGAAGCTTTGTTGCTTTGACTTTTATATCTCCTTCATAAATATTTCGAAGCTTGTCCCAAATCTCTTTAGCGGATTTACAATGTGCAACTTTGGTGAATACCGTTTCACTGAGACCATTCAGAAGTGCATTTGAGGCTTTGGAATTATTCTGACCGAGTTTCACTTCTTTTTCATTTGTTGGTGGAACTGCTGGTGCTATGTATCCATCTACAATTGATTTCCAAATTTCAAATCCCTATGCCTGTATATATGTCTTCATCCTTATGCTCCAAAAAGAATACTTTTGTCCATCAAACTGTGGTATTCCATCTTTATACAAGTTGTTTCTCTCCATGATATACATTTCAATTGTTAAACTAATTTTTGAAGGAGCCTGCTCTGATACCAATTGTTGGATTACTGAGATGGGGGGTGAATCAGTAATAGAGAAATTTAATCCTTTTTAACCATATAATCCAAGTGTTATATCAATGAAACATTATCATACAATAACTACAGAGTAAATAAGCAATGAACAAATGAACAATCATACACATACACAGTACACCAATTTTTTACGTGGAAACCCAAATCGGGAGAAAACCACAGAATGATTTTTCTTATATGTCTTGAAGAATTACATTCATTGGAAGCACCAACTTCCTTTGTTTTCTAGCTACAACTGGAAGGAGGCTCCAACCCCCTAGTTTCTCAGGCTACAACCTGAAGGAAGCTCCAACTCCCCAATTCTCTAGCTGCAACCAGAAGGAGGCTATAACCCCCTATGTTCTCCGACTACAATCCGAAGGTGGCTACAACCACCTGTCCTTGCCCCGTCCAACCACCCTAAAGTAGAAGTAGAATGATGGAACCACTGTCACACTATCACTGTGAGATATACCACTATAAAACTGTACCAATAAATTTGAACCATGCATCGACCATGCATCAAACTGTACCTCAACCTGTAATCAACCTGTACCATAAAAAAGTGCATCAACCATGCACCAACCTGTACGAAACAACCTGTAATAAAACTGTACCATAAACAAGTGCATCCAATGATGTACCAAGTATGTACCAATCATTTTTCAACTACTCATCAACTATTACTCATCAATATGTACCAACATCATCAACTATACACCTCATGTATGTGCCAACTCATCAACTAGTTGTCTCAACCATGTACTCAACATGTACCTCAACCAAAAGCTCTCATCAATTTCATCATCCAAATCTAATTTGTAGATCTGCAATAGACCTGGTGTATATTATCAAATTCAAGCAAACATTCATTAACTTTAACAACAAGAGAATAACATTTTCATCAAACTTTTCTTTAGTCTCACATGCCTAGTTTTGGATTAGCAACAACCCTAACTTGAAGTAATCATAAATTTGTACTTGTAATGTATAAATATCTAAAATTGATACAAAATTTTCTTCAATGTGTTTTATGCAATTCCTCCAAGTTTCACTACTTGGAACCTCTCGGAAAAGGAGTTATGGAAAAAATGGCATACCTTGTTGAATTCTGGCTTATTCTAGAGAGTGACCTTGTAAAGCATGACCCACAAGATGAATTTTTTACCATAGATACTTGGATATGTTTTTTCATTGGAAGAGAAATTTCATGGTCTGAATCATTATAGAAAAAAATTTATAACGAAAATGGTGAGATGACCTGTAAATAACATACCTTAGAAAGCACCATTAAAAGAATTTATCCTTCCTTGCATTTCAGCCTTCTTTTCTTCACCTTCCCCTAGAATTTCGGCTTAGATATCCTTGGTTACCTCAGACACCTATATATATTCAATATGCTCAAGTGTGATTAAAATGAGAGAGTCTTGCCTCTTTTTTATACTCTCCAAGTAGCTTCCTTAAAAACATCTTCTAGGTCACTTGGCCCCACTTTCCTTATTTTAGGGTTAACCCACTTCTAATTTATCCATTAAATTTATTATTGAAATAATTTATTTTGTATTAAATTTGAATTATAATACACTCATTACTTCACTTTATTATTTACCTTTTAAAATCTCTTAAACCACTTTGACTACTTTGACCTTTTGGGGCTTCTAGATGACATATGAGGGTCCTCCAATTTCGTAAGGCCATAACTCTCAAACTGTGAGGAGTTATGTGATGTTACACATACCACCAAAAATGGAATGGAATGTACTATCCATATAGAATAGTATTATATAAAAATATATCATAACTCATACCGTTATCCATCAAACAAACTTGGGTCCATTACCCAAACCTGGGGTCTCCAACTTCTCATGGCCATAACTCTCTAACTGTGAGGAGTTATGTGACGTTATATATACCATCGGAAATGGCATGACAAGCATTATCCATCTAGTATAGTTTCCCTGACAAATTCATTGTCCTTCATCTCATTATTCCAAAATTAAGCATGGGTTCTTGTACTCTGCAAAGTGTCTTCCCGTGAGGACTTTCACCATAAGAGGACCACTTTGGAGTTCATCCATATTTACTTCTTATTAACCATGAAAAAACAATAATGAGTCATATTTACATCAAACAATATTGATTCCATTACCCAGACCTTTGTGCTATGGGGCTTCTTCAAGGGTTGACATCAATGACAACCAACCTTAATCAACAATTAATGTAATATCTGGAAAATATATATTTTCTTTAATGATCCGGAGATTGTAATGCATATCTTGAGAATTTTCTCTCATCTGTCGGTTGTAGGCAATTAATGTAATGAATGTAAAGTAGTTGTAGTCTTTAATTCAATTAGATAGCTTGAGGTTGTAGGAGGGAAAACTAGAGAAATCGCCCTCGTATGTATTCTATTGTATTATTATTCTCAAAGTAAGTTAGTAGTTGTAGAGAAAGAGAACAAGGGAGAAGAGAAGAACAAAGGTTGTATAATTTCTATAAGCAGATAGTTTTCGCTATTGAATCCATGTACAGAAGCACTTGAATTAATATAAGAATGCTTTGATCCAATTTCATGGTGTATCATGATTACTGTTTGCATCTATTGAATGGTATGTTTACAGTTTGTTTATATACTCTGTTATGCATTTGTTTCAATGTTGTGTATGTATGATCATGATTTCATGTTGGACATATGAAGTCTGTGAAAGGGGAAGTATAAGTTTCAATTGTTTCTCTTCCTGAGAATTTCTGCAAGGAGTGCAATGAAAGTCTGCAAGGAGTGCATTGACAAGATTCTGGGTTTTATCTCAAAAAAGATCAGGAGGGATATCGTTGCTCTATACCCACAGAAGTGCAAGTATAGCATAGAGTCATGCAAGGTGTGGGTAGGTCAGTTGAAGTCTTATAATTTTCCAACCAAGGAGAGTGGTTGAATAACTGTTGTCGCAAGGAGTGCGTAGAGTTGGAAGTGTTGAATAACCAGAGGTTATTGTGAATGTCGGAAGGAGTGCGTGCAATAATTCCTTAGAATCCTTGAGTTTGCAGCAAAGTATAAGTTCAGGAGGGATAGAGACTTTGAAGAGTTTGAATGAAGGATGAGGTTTGAAATCACCTCGTATAAGTTAAGTTCTAAAGGAAGGGACGTCGAGTTCTTTGGCCGAAAGCCATTGAAAGTTGAATGGACGGTTGAAATTCTCAGAGGGAGAATCACTGAAATTGCATGGGTCATTGGATATAGTAGATATACAAACAAGTTAAGGTTGAGTGTCTTTTAGCACTCGCAAGCTTAGGAGAGATAGAAGTCATTAGATCTGAATGAGCGAGAGGCGTTGATTTGGCATTCTGTATTTCGACTTTTCGGAAGTCGAGAGTGTGGAGGAGTTTGCAATTTGAGAATCACAAGTCGCAAAACCCCGACGCAATTTGAACCATCATATCATGGAAGGATCAGGATCGTTGATCTATGGGGAGGAGATATCGACATTTCAGCTATCAGGCAAAGGGAGAAAAGTCACTTCACAAATCCACCATACATGAAATCCCGAGGCGCCGAAAGTTGGGCCCCGGGTTACAGCCGAGGGTCACATCAGTAAAGAGTTAAGGGAGGAGATAAAGTCCCGTCAACCCTTTTTGGGGTTTCGGGGATCAAATGGGTCAGAGGGACTCAAAATAGAAATCGTGAAGTCGTGAAATCCGAAACACCTTTTCGGGTTAAGTCAGTGGTCACGAGGAAGTAGGGGTTTGTGCCTAATGCTCGTTCACGCGGGCATAACTTCTAAAAAAAGGACCTATGATTATATGTACTAAAGGTTCCAGTGGGAACTAAAGAGTCATTCTGACTCAGGGGAATAGGAGGATCCAAAGACCGGGAGGTCAGCAGATCCCTGCTGAGGTAGGGGTGTTGCATCTAGTACCATCCATGAAAATAATTTGTCTTTGGGTGGGGCCTAGATCTTCCATAACTCAATCCACCATCATGGCCTCTCTCCATCACTAAATATGCATTGATAATGACTTGTAACCAATCTGCACATTTTTATTTCCTACATTTATTCTTTTATCCCATTCTAGCTTGTCCTTTTCTATAACACACCCAGCCTCCAAGTTGAGCCATATTACTACAAAAATGACTTAGCATATTTTGACACCATTTAAAAATTGTATGCACACAACATACCAAATAAATCATGGAACTAAAATTATAGTAAAAATGCATGAATGCAATAAACCAAGCAAACACACACCATTCAAATATTTATTTACATAGTGGAATAATCATAATAAAAACAACATAAAACTTATCTTTGTATAAAATAACCAATTGGCTACATACAAATGATGTTCCTCCAAACCATAGGCTTGTTGTTTATTTTCTCTCAACAACAATCCACCCCCAAGCTGATGCTATGATTCCACGAGGAGGTTGAGCCCTCTTGGCTTCCCATACTCAACATTTAGCAACCCAAAACCCAAGTTATACTCCAACAATAGTTTCAATGAACCATATCTCTTCCCTACAACCTACACAACCTAAGGAATGGGAGCCCCCTTCACTTCACACAGTTCATCGAGCCTTCCCACTTCCTTCCAAGGATCTAGTGCACTTAGTTGGACAGAAATATCATAGTTGGGGACTCCAGGAACTCTCAAATACTCTAGGAGTACTCACAATAGCCTTCACAAGGCCCTTGAACCATTTCTTCAATAGTAGAATGCACTGTGGGCTTACAACCCATTTTTATAGGCACACAAGCCTCAATTTCAGCGTAAACACAACCCAATATTGGCTTCCCTCAATCACAACACAGATGGTGCTCTTCCCAACACTCATCTTCTCTCTTTCTTACCAAAAATCAACATCTAAAAACTATCCCCTTTCTCCATACGAATTTCCCCTCTTCTCCCTTGATTTCTTTACTCTCACTCTTCCCAAAGATGATTGTACTCATACCCATGCTCTCAATAACTAGGTGAAGTGACTTCCTCACCCAACCTCTTACATGAATTTAGTGATTGAGTGTCTAAATATTAAAAGGGGAGATTAGATGGTAATGATACATTCACTTAGAAAAATAACATGGGTTTCCCCTTGGATCCCCCCTTTAGCCCCATCTCTTGTGGAATCATATCCCTCCATTGTTATCATCCCTCTTGTATTGAAAGCAATGATTTTTATTTATATTAATTATTTTCAACATAGATTTTATATATCTTGACCCTCGATCATATTAATCAATAGAGGCTCTTCACCCCAGCGTATCGTCTCACCATCCTAAATCACATTTATACAATTACATTATAATTTGTGGGGATTAAAATAGGGGATGTTACATCCCCTCCCCCTTATTTTTGCATTGTCCTCAGTGTACAACTCCATGAATGCATACATACATATTACAATGCTAGACTCTTCAGCCTTTAATCAACATATATATGCATAGACACTCTGGCCCAAAAATCATAGATACATAGGAATTCCATCCCCAAAACATGCAAATGATTTCACATTTCATCATTCTGGCAGTAGTTCCCACCAATAGTTTCTCATTCCTCTTTGGTTATGCCACTTTCCTTTGGGGCTCCAACTACAATATATTTAACAATTTTTCGATTCCCACAACAATTCCAAACAATAAGCTATCATTCCTCTCAACCTACACAACCTAAGAAAGTGTACCTTCTTCTTTGCACCATAGTCCCTTAGGATGTGCCACTTCCCTCCAAGGATCCATCATATGGTTGGATAGGAAATATCTGAGTTCTGGCTCTATGGAGTCCATTTATGATAAGGTATTCTTCCAAATTTCAATTAGTTGCAATTTTGCTTCATGCACTGCATCTTCTTGCTCTCGCTTTGCTTATTTTGAACTATATCAATTCCATTGTACTTTACTTATTCCATGCCATCAAATGATCAAACACAACTCTGATACCAATTCTAAATGTGGAAAATACACAACATTACATACAATCTCATGCCACTGTCCATAACAATTAAAAACATAACACAATCAATTTAAACATGCACATAAATGATTAAACACACACACAATAGAATTCAATAATGTAAAAAAACAGATGTAGAAACTCCATTTAGGAATAATAGGAAACAATAAATAAGATACATCTCAAAATGCAATGCAAAAAAATTAACTCATATTTCAACATAATTAAGAATTATGAATATGAACACTTATCCATATGGATGTTGCTCTTTTTCACAAGCTTCCATGGGAAAGAATTCGACTGATTGTCCTTTCTAACACATCCTCATGATCCCAACCACCATGACATATGTATTATGGATTTACCTATTTTTTTCCATCCTCACCCTCTAGTTTCAGGCACCCCCCTTCACTACTACATAGTCCCTTAGGTGATCCATCATTTTCCAAGGTGTTCTTGCACAAGGAGAGTGCTAACTCATTACCAAACTTCCACTAGTATTACATAACATGTGGAAATCATAGGGTTTTTGTGTCCTAATAGTAGCCTTCTTCCTAAGATTTCCAACTTCAATAGTCATCATCTCATCTGTATCACACACATATAGTAATCATGAGATAACATAACAAGAAGTTTACTTATTAATTTCCAAACTTGTTTCATATAGGAAAATGAATTTTCCAAGCATGAGATTCCATCTCATAATGTTTGGCTCTTGCAATAGCAAGCATCAATCTTCCTTATGGGCTTAGACCCTTTCCATATCCAAGACCATTCTTCCCACAACTTTCTCAACTTTTCATTCATCCAAACAAATTGTTAGTATCTCATGCACATTACACTCTTATTGCAACATTTGAAATCAACCCATGAAGTGATTTCATAATTATATTACTCTAAAAATTCAATCACTTCCAACTACTATTCATATTAAACGGAATGAAACTATCATTCCTTTCACATGCATTATCTAGCATACCATGATTTTCATAATGCAATCAAATAAGAAATTGATGTGCCAATACCCATGGCCACATCTATGTAACACATCCTTTCATCGACTCTAGAATATCACATATCTATGTCATGTGTTCCACCATGGTTAGCTGGAACGTCTATTCATTTCCTTAACACGTTATCCAAACTCTTTCCAATCACTTGTTCGATCATTTGGATACCTTCCTCTTCAACCCATACAGAACACTAGGAATATAATCCCTTGGTGTTATTCAGTGTTGGAAAATAGGTTGCAATCTAAACAATGATTATATAGGGGAAAACCATTAAGCACTTTTATGGCGCAATAGTCCTTCCATATCCAACCACAACATGGACTCAAATATGGTTATCTCTATTGACATTCATTGTTATAGAAGGAATATATCTCTCGACTTGACTTGGTTATGATCTCATAACCAACATATCATCATATGCAATTAAATTTCATATAATTGCATTTAAGCACTTTACAAAAAGTGTACACTCAAGGCCCTCAACCTTTACATCAATTTTAAATATTGAAAATTTAGCTGAGGTAATTCTTACCTCAATTCCCTTCATCATTTATGCATAATAAATGACCCCAAATGCATACCTACATGGTTTTTATTGCATTAATTGATGTTACCTGATCAAATGATATTTTGTAGAATCTCGTAGGATCTCTTCACCAATCTCTTGATCAACATTCTTACCATCCTAATTTGTCTTCATATGGATGGATGTCATATGCATCATCATCATCAACAACAACAACAACATCAACATCTTCATACATGTTATAAACATTTTTATAGATACATAATCCATCATCAATCATATATATATATATATATATATATATATATATATATA
>ML795905.1:147232-171848 GCA_009831015.1 Picea engelmannii
ATAGAGAGAGAGAGAGAGAGAGAGAGAGAGAGAGAGAGAGTACTCTTAGTCTACAATCACACCATGTGCATGTATAGGCATGTCTATATGCATTAATTCACATCATTATGCACCAAACATTTAATCTCAACATGCCTACTCATATACATGCATTATATTTTCATTTTATGCATCATGCATCACTTCTATTATGCACTCTAGTGCATATCTATTTCAATTTTATTTATTTATTTTTGTGTTGTAGATAGTTGTCCTTGAATTCCTTATGATTTTGGCTGCTCCAATTTCCTTCATTCTACTAATTTTTGCACCACTATGCCTTGACCTAAGCTTTTTTCCAGCAAAGTCCCACTTGGCCATTTTGCATTTCCAACCAATATGCCTTATTTCCAACTGCTTCTAGTTAGGAAATCAACCCCAAATTTCCCTTGTTGGAACTTTCCAGCACCTTGGAATGAGGTATCTTTATCATTCCAATTCACCTTGATACTACAACATCCTTAAATCAGTTTACCCATAATTATGGCATCTCTTTCCATTATCTCTAGTTGTCCATTGGTTTTCTCAATTTTTATTTTTATTTTAATACTTTTCTTTACCCCGTCGAGTAATTTTCTATGAATCTATGTCTTTTCCACTCAAAACCAATCTACTCCTAATGGAATGACACATTTATCCATTGGAACTTTTAATGAATACACCTTACTATTCTACACCCTTGAATTATTTTTACATACACCTGGATTTCACTACACACTCTCATAACATAAGTGCCTTTATTACTATGTATAGTTTTAGAAAAACGTGTCTAATTCCTGGTTGGGAATTATTTTTCAAGCATTCCTACGCCTTCTCTTAGAGATGAATCACCCACTCCATGAGTTACACCTTGCCTCTTGAGATCCTTTTTCTCTCTTGCAAAAAATTGTGTCACCTTCACTACATTCTACAGTCAAGGCTACGTAGTCCTCATTAACTCTATATGCATTCAAATGACATTTTTCACATGTTGGATTCATGCTTCAAGTGAGAATATATGTTAATTTACCTTTCCAAGCCATTGAGACTATGTATAAGTTGAATACCAGTTTCCTCAGTCCTTTTCCAACCATTCATTACCTATTATGTAGCTCTCCACTTCCCTTTGCAACTCTTTATTGCCTCAACTAATTGTACTAGATTTGAACCACTTCCTTTTCCAATGGACCCTGAGATTATTCTATAACAGACCCACACAATCCTCATTTATTGAATCTTATTCTCTTGCTAGAAATCCCTTCACAAAACACTCTTGGCTTGAGTGTTTCTCTGCTTATGAACAATGCCCTATTATTAAGATCAGCCCCTTTTCCATTACTAGGTTGTTACATTTCCAAACGTGCCTCTATACCCATTCATAGAAACTATAATGAGTTTCAATACTCTTTATAACTCAATAATCACCTTTGACATGCACCTCTATCATCTAGAAATGTTTTTCCAAAAATAACACTATTTGGAAAACTTCCACTTCAAATAATTACATGATTCATGGAATCCAACTCCACTTTTCCTACAACTTTAGGAAAAAACCAAAAGATTATGTTAGAGAAATAAATCCTTTTTTCATGTTTTCATCTGGATTAATTTTCCAATGGCTATACTCATAACTCATTCCAAGTTCTGAGAGAAAATTTATGGCTCTCTAAAATCAACAATTTCACCCATTTTTGCATCCATTTCACTAGTTCAAATAATTTTCAGAGTCCAACTTATGTCACCTGTAGAGGAAAGTATATTAGGAATCAGAAAAATATTTATATTGGGAAAAGAAAAAATTTACTATTTTGAATAAAGATCAACCTTTGGATTTGGAATCTGATGCTCCAATCAAATGCTATATAAATATGGAATTGACGACTTTGTGCTTTTTCACTTTCTCCAAACTTAGAAATGTTAGCCCTATTTATGCATCCCTACACCAACCTCTTTTGAATTTTTGTAGAATCCCAAATGGGTATCCCCATGTCTGATTTTTGAACTATCTATCATAATTTTACCTTTATCAAGGATCCAGGATGATAGTTATAGTTTGTATAATTTTAAATTGTTTTCTCATTTTTATCCCTATATGCCATAGTGCCTTCTCTTCCATCCTATACAATTTTAGGTACCCATATTCCAATTTTGGTTCCATGGCTATCTTATATGGTCCATGATATTTTCAAACACTACTCTTATGCCCTAAACTAACTTCTCAGTAAGGATTTATTCCCTCCGCAAGTAAATTGGTACCTCAATTATACCTTATATTGTTTCAGTTGTAACTTTCTCATACGAGCATTGTTTTTCACTCGGAATAGATCGTTGGAAATATCTTAATGAGATATTTAATTTAAGAAATATAGACTAGTGTCCCATTGGTACACATAATTGTCTCAATTTTTACTACCTAAACATGTTGTTTAGGCCCTCAAAATACCTTTGAAAGTTGATTACCTACAAAAACTGAAAATTCTCGAAGAATTTGACTAGTTTACTATTGTAACAATCCTTAAATTAGGTCAAATTCTTATTCAAATATTTGACACTGCTGTAGTTGAGAATGACCTTCCTGACACTATCATGAACATCCTCTCGAAGACCATTAGGAAAAACCTTCCAAACATCATCGAGTTCATCCTTTCAAATACCATCGACAAAACCTTTTGAAGACTATAGAAAACATCCTTCTGAATATTGTCAGGAACGAACTTTCAATGACCATAGGGAACATCCTCCTGAAGACCATTGGGAAAAATACTCCTGAATACCATCGGGTTCATCCTTTCGAATATTTTTGAGAAAAGCCTTCCAAATACCGTTGATAACATCCCCATGAAGACCATCAGGAAAAACCTTCCAAAGACCATCAGACTCCAAACTCCATTGGGAATTAGGGTTTTACTTTGCAATTATTGTTTAAAATTCCAAAAAACATTCTCCCAAAACTAATTTGGACTGTCAATATATGATATTAGAGTGATATTAGTTGTCAATTCACAAACTACTCCAAACTCCGTTGGGATTCTTCAACCTGCGAATGAATCTCGATCATTGATTCCTAAAACTCAAGTGATCTCAACCATTGATCCATCAAAATTTGTTCCACAACCCCTTCCTTCTTCCACCATGGCACTACCACCATGAACCCTATCAATCCACATCATGGTACACTCCATGTCATCAATTATGGAATTTTTCCAAAAATCCTGAAAATTATAAATTTTCGATAATTTTATAATTTCTCTGAAATTTTTCTTCAAGGAACTTGGAAGTTTTAATTGATCCAAAATAATCTCAACCATTGATAACCAATTCGATTGTGATATGGGACATTGATTTTACTAACTCCTCAATCACTGTTAAAACAGAGAATTCGATGTTACAGACCACATTTGATTTTGCAACATGCATATCGATGTCATCAATCATCTCCTCAACCATTCTAAATGTAATTTTGACCCAACTTTGTTTATAAATTTGCGGATTTCACTATGGAAATCATCATTTTCCCCAAATTTGTAATAGATCCAAAAATCTATAACAATGAATTTTCCCCAATTCGTGTCGGTCCTTGGCCCATACAAGTCCAATGTTGAACCAAACACTTTGATACCATATTGTAACGCACCCAATCTTCAATATTAGCCACATTACTACAAAAACAACTTATCATATTTTGATACCATTTAAAAACTACATGCACACAACATACCAAATAACTTATGCAACTAAAAACATAGTAAAAACCGATGAATGCAATAAATCAAACAACACACACCATTCAAATATTCATTTACACAATGGAATACTCATAATAAAAACAACAAAAAACTTATATGTTTATAAAATAACCAATTGGATGCATCCAAAGGATGTTATTCCTAGCCATAGGCTTGTTGTTCATCTTCTCTCAACATCAAGCCACCCCTGATCTAAATCTATGAGTCCACAAGGAGGTCGAGCCCTCTTGTCTTGTCTTCCCTTTCTCCACATTCATAAACTTAAAACCCAAGTTCTACTCCAATAGAAGTTTCGATCCACTAGATCTCTTCCCCACAACCTACACAACCTAAGGAATGGGATCCCCCTTCACTGCACATAGTCCCTCGGGCCTTCCCACTTCCCTCTATGGATCCAATGCACTCAATTATCTCTGAATCTCACATCTGGGGACTCTAGGAACTCTCACTACTCCATGAGTTCTCAGAACACCCTTCACAAGGCTCTTGAACCATTTCCCCAACATGAAAACACACTAAAGGATTATTACTCATTTTTATAGGCACACAAGCCTCGATTTTAGCATAAACATAGCCCAATAATGAATTCCCTCCATCACAACATGAATGGTTCTCTTCCGATCACTAAACTCCTCTCTTGTTGCTAAAAAATCAACATCTAAAATTGCCCCCTTTCTCCATATGAATTTCCCCTCTTCTCCCTTACTTGCTTGACTCTCACTCTTCCCAAATATGACTGTACCCATGCCCATTCTCTCAATAACTAGGTGAAGTGAATTCTTCACCCAATCTCTTACATGAATTTAATGATTGAGTGTCTAAATAGTCAAAGGGGATATTAGATGGTAATGGCACATTAACTTAGAAAAATAACACAGGTTTCCCCTTAGATCCCCCTTTTAGACCACTCTCTTGTGGAATCATAGCCCCCCATAATTATCATCCCTCTCATATCGAAGCCAATCATTATTATTTTTATTAATCATTTTCAATATACATTTTACATATCTTGGCCCTCGGCCATATTAATCAATATAGGAACTTCACCCCAACATATCATCTCACCAACCTAAATCACATTTATATAGTTACATTATAATTTGTGGGGATTAAAATAGGGGATGTTACATCTTCCATCGAGAGAAGAGTGGCACTGAAGATAAATGATTTCCTATAATGGTTCCATATTTATATGTGCTACCCATCTAATTCTATAGCATGTGTTTTTTTACAACTTGATTTCCATCGAGTGATATAGGGACCATAAATATTTGAAATGCGAAAGATATTCCTTGAATTTGGCCTGTAAATTAAATCCTATGGAAATTAGTTTCCCGAGCTTATGCCAACAATAGAATCCATTCCTATGAAAAAATTTCATCCATCCCCTACATCCCAGGCTAAGTGGTTGATTAAAATATCAAAACTTAGAACTATTTCCTTCCAAAACATTAATACTCTAGCATTACGTTTTGGGAAAGATATGATCCATTCAATAATTTTTAGGGGAAAGATACATTTCTAATACAAAACCTTCTACCATAAACCTTTTTTGGAGATGAGGTGTCATATCCCTTTTATTGTAAGGGCCTTCCATAATACATGCAAGTATTTCAAACCCCACCCCCCTCAGACTTTGGATGAGTAATAATTTCCCATTTAATGATAGGGGTGCTATTATTCTCTTCATTCCTAAACCATAGATAGTGTAAGCATAAATTATTGAACCTTTTAGCATGATTTTGGGGATGTAGACTAATAAGATCCAATACACGAGTATAAATTCTAAAAATATCTTTGTAACAACCAATATTATAGCATGGAAGATCCATATACTGCACCAAAGGCCTAATATTTTCTTTAGCTTGTCATAAATCATCATACATACCTTGAAATGATAATCATTTGCTTCCAACATGAAACCTAGGTACCTAAAATACTCCTCAATCAAGCCAATAAATAAAGGGAGGAATTTGAAAATCATGGCGTGAATGGATTGAGGAACATGGTAGAAGAATATAGAGGATCTATGGGGGTTTATATCCATTCCAATAGAGGATGGGAAAACTTATAGGATTCTATCGAGTCATTTTTCTTCTTAAATTGTGGTGATACCAAATAGGATAATATTGTCAATGAATAGGATGTGGGAAATGTATAATTGGTCAGAGATTTTAACACATTTTTTAGAACCTACCTGGATCTCATGGTGAATGTGTTTTCTCAAGGATTTAAAAAAAACAAAAAGAGGAGGGGGGGTAGGGGGAATTCTTGGTGGAGGCCTCTGAATGGAAGGAAGAAGGAAGAGGCTAACCCATTGATCAGGAAGTATATAAAACTGATTGAAAATAATATTCTATATAGTTTATAAAGACGTAAAATAAGCCTACTTGAGTTAGAATGAGGAAACATAAGAGATATTTTACCTTATCAAAATATTTGGTTAAGTCAAGTTTGAGTGAAAAATATTACCTAGACATTGTTTTGATAGTGTGTAAATCCTGATGGGAAACCCCTATAGTGTCATGAATATTTTGACTATCTAAAAATATAATTTTTTCTAGTCTTATATCCTTCAGAGGTGTGGTTTGAGGTGTCCAACAATGTATTTATGATGATCTTATAAAAACATGTACGAAGGGAAATGGGTTAATATTGATCCACTACAAGGAGAACACCTTCTAGCAGATGCTTTTGCAGAGGTTTTGGTGTTAGAAAATTTGAAATTTTTTAACTCGTGTTTAATATGTGTTATTGGTTGTGTAGTTTTTAACGGATGTTCCATATAACTAAAAAAAATTGGGTGGGTGGAGGTTCTAGCAGAGGTTTTTTTCAATGCTTTTATTATCAAAACACATCGATGCATGCACATAAATGAGAAGCACTGATACGGATGCACATACATAAATGATAAGCATCGGTGCACACACATAAATGATGATTACCAATGTGCACACATAAATGAGAAGCACCAGGACTCAAACATATATAAGAAGCACCAGTGTGCACACACAAATGAGAAGCACTGGTACAGGTGCACATACATAAATGACAAGCACCAAAGCGTATAGATAAATGATGAGCACCAGTGCACACTCATAAAGGAGAAGCACCAGAACACACACATAAATAAGAAGCATCGATGCACACCCATAAATGAGAAGCATCGGTACCAGTGTGCATACATAAATGAGAAGTACTAGTGCACACACATAAATGATGAGCTCCGATGTGCACAAATAGATGAGAAGCACTGAAACTCACACATAAATAAGAAGCATTGGTGTACACACATAAATGAGAAGCATTGTTTCCCACACATAAATGAAAATCACCAACAATTTTTAAATGCATTGGTTCGTATTGTAATCATGTGCATCAAAATATTTTGAAATGATATAAATATAATCATACATTATATCATTTAAAGAAGTGTTTCTTTCTCACAATTTTTAGCACCCAGGTGTATAACTCATAAAAATGCACCATTTAGTGAGTTCAAAAGAATGTAGTGCAACATATGTATATATTTTAATTAATTAATTTTTTTACAAATTTTCAATTAATCATCTCAAAATGCAATATTTGTTATAATAATATTGATTTTTATATTTTTTGTTATTGAATTTTGATACAATGATTGTATTAATGTGTTATCCAATGGATTACACCTATTATTTGCAACAATGTAAATCATCCATATATTAATTAATCATCAACACAACATTTGACAATGCAATAAAATAAGAAACCCATTTTATTATATATGAATAATTGACCCATCGTCATACAAAATGGGACATTGTAAAGGTCCACAATAATCAAAATGCAACCAATATGTAATTGTACACTCATCGGTAAATGAGGTCCTTTTGGTATTTCAAAATGGGTTTTTAAAGGATAGAGTAAATCCCTCCTAGTATTTCCAAAAGGGTGCAATGAGGATGGGAAATATATGTAGTACTAAAATGGTAAATGGTGATCCTAATATTTGAAAAGGGGTATCAAGAGGATACAACACATCTAACCATTATCTTGAAAGACACGATATCCAAATCAAATATCATAGGGGAGATCAAATGAAGATACAAAATGAATGAGGAGATAAATTCCCAAGAGAACAACCAGATGGTAGTCATATTGAAGGTGAAAATTGATAATGGAAGTAATCAAGGGTAGGGGCAATAAAAGGAATCTCCTTAGGGGTCAGTGAATGGTGGCATAAAAATAAATAATTGTCACTATATGAATGAATCCAAGGTCTTATGATACATGAGAATCCAACAAATACCAATCATGAATGTGGGATTTTGGAGGGTAAGGCTATAAACATGATGAGAATAAATGCATGCAACTTCAACTATGGGATGTAGACTAAACGAACTCCTAGTTGTAAGGGGATTAAATGGCATGGGCACCAAAATGCAATGGGGGTCACTATTCTAGGGAACCTATAGAATGAAGTGTTGGACATATTTCACACTCACACCCACCTAGTAGTTATTTTTCCTAAGTTGAGGGATCCATTCATAGATGAGAATATTCCCTCCTAAAATAAAGGCACCACTCCTCCTCAGTCATCATTCAGTTGTACGTCAGTTGGAGTAGTGAAGTTGATCCATGCAAGGAAACCTCGGTGTTATCACCAAGTGTTGCATGCTCACATTGGGATCATCACTATTGAAGGTGCACATACCTTGGGATCATCACTAAGAAGATGCTACCCATGTGCATGCATGGGATTCTCTCCACTTCACTTGTCTTCACTAATTAACTGATGACTGCATGGACGCTTAACTAGGACTATGTAGCATTTTGACTCTGGTTTATGTTAGTGAGTGTTCATATCTCTCTATATCACTAATATGGTACATTAATTCAGCCATGTAGAGTACATCATGTGTGTTATTCCATTCTCACATTGAATCAATACAATTCATTATACTCTCTCTCTCTCTCTCTCTCTCTCTCTCTCTCTCTCTCTCTCTCTCTCTTGCAAGCTTTGTGTGAATTTATACTAGCTATTCTCTCTATGTTGGTTTCACTAAAAATTCACATGGTATTAGATCCCATAGGTTGATAGGAGAAAGGAAAACATGCACTCATTTTCAGGTATAGAATATTACAAAATTAAAAAAGAATGGATTTTCCCCCGTCAACTCTTCTTACACCACACAACTATTTTGAGTGGAAGCTAAAAATACTACTTCATCTTAGAGGTAGAGGCTTGTATTGAACAACCATGGCAATTGATATGGAACCAAAATCAACAATCAAGAAAGACAAATACTTCAGCTACATGGATGAGGCCTTCGATACCATTTGTATGTCAATGTCTCCCAAGATATTGTTTCATATTGAATCTTGTGATACTCCCAATGGCCTTTGGACCACTCTGGAAGGTCTATTTGGAAACAAATATGAGATGAGAGGCCACATTCTTTATATTGAGTTGAATTCATTGGATCTAATAAGCTTTGAAAATATCTATGACTTCTTCATGAAATTCAATTCCTTTCTTCATTAGCTAAAGGAATGTAGTGTTGAAAAATCTATGCAAGAAAAACAGATGATCCTTTCTATTTTTTCAAAACTCAATTCAGAGTTTGAAATATTTTTCTCAACATTCCATACAGTGAGGGTCACATTAGGAGAAACCTCAAAGATGACATCATTGGATTTTTTCATTGAGTCCCTAATGCACGAGTAAGACGAGCTCATCAAAATGGGAGAAATCAAAAGCTCCAAAGTGCATGAACTTGTTGTTCATGAGAGAAACAAATCCAATATGAAGACCAATAGAAATGAAAAAGGTGTGAAGGGTTGTAGGTTGATTGATCCCTAAAAGGAAAAACTCATTAATTAGTGAAGTGCCCATTTTTAGGAAATCCCCATGCATGCAACTCATGAGCCACATGAAGAGACTTCTACACATCCTCTTATTTTAGACATTCCAGATGATGTCTCCACCCATTCAGGTTAGAGTTCAGACATTATTTCTGAATCATCTTCTGAATATGATGAGCATGTAGATGAAGATACACATCATATTCCCAAATGGGCTCAATCCACTCTACAGTCAGCAGGTGACCTTGTGGGGGATCCAACAGATCCAAGGAGGATGAGATCCCATTTTGAGGAGCCACCTCATGCACTTACAACTACCAAACTAGTGATTCCCACACATTGATACATGGTTGTAGCTTCATACCCTTAGACCTATATAGAGGTTGAAGGGAATTTGTCACGGTGTTGGGATCTTCGTTTGGGTTTTGGACTCCCAACATCATCAACATCGCACAATACCAATGCCTTTCATTTGACATGAAGGCTTAACCAAAGTACTTTACCCGAAATATGTTTTCACCAAGTCTTTGTTTCTTACTTAGTTATGTGTGTGTTACATTTACTTAGTTAATGCAACAGTAAATAACAAAAACCATGCAAGTATAACTGATAAACGATTGTTTACGTTTATCAAATATTTTTGGGTGTGGGTAGCCAAACTTGCCTAACACCCAGAAATATTTGATAAACGAAAACAATAGAGTGTTGATATTAACTTGTTCCACCCACATAAATAGTTTACAAGAACAACCAACCAATTGAGCTTCCCTTGGATTCTCTCTCTTTGTCACTTCAACCAAAGCTTGTCTCCTGTGTACTTCATCTTCGGTGCTTTTGATTTTGTCTCTCCTTTGTTTGTTTCTCAACTCAGTCCATACTTGTCTTGTTTTTCAGTAGGACAAGGTTGACACCAAGATGCAATCAGGTCTATTACAACCTTTACCAACTCCACAGAAACCATGGGAAAGTGTTTAAATGGACTTCATGACCCAATTGCCCATAGTCTAGGGGTACAACGGAATCATGGTTGTGGTGGATCATTTTTCCAAGTATGCAGTTTTCATTATGATGAAGATGAAATGTGGGGTAGAAGAGGTGGCACAAATGTTTTTCAAGAACATAGTGAAGTATTGGGGTCTTTTGTTGAACATCATTTCGAACAGAGATACAAGGTTCATTGGGAAGTTTTGGATAGCACTGTTCATGCTTAACAGAACGAAGTTGTTGATGAGCTCTAGCTTCCATTTGCAGACAAATGGATAGATGAAATGAATCAATGGGGTTTTGGAGGACTACTTGCGGCACTATGTGAGGTGGATCAAACGAACTGGCCAGATTTGTTGGATGCTGTGCAATTTAGTTATAATATATAGAATAGTTTCATGACGGGATACCGTCTGTTTGAATTGATGAATAGGCAACAAACCATCACCCCACACACAGTGATGCAAGGATATTATGGGATGAACCCATAATCCTTAGGCTTCATGATAGGTTGGGAGGATTGGTTGGAGTTGGATTGTGCACATTTTACAGGGGTGAAAGAAAGAATGAAGCATTGGGCAAATCAGGAAAGGTGAGATGTGGAGCTCAACGTAGGTGACCAATGCTTCATCAGGTTGAGTAGGAACCAATTCACGCCACCTATCAGGATGTTTCCATCACTAGTGCATAGGTTTGAAGGTCCCTTCAAGATACTTGAGAAACTCATGGAAGTTTCTTAGAAGCTAGAGTTGTTGTTTCACTTGAGATCCCATTATCTTTTTTTTTACATCAGTCAATTGAAACCATGTCGAATGGATTTGAAGGACCTGAAGAGAAATGATCCCACCTGCAATCTAGCGATGATTGTCAATCGAATAGAGTTGGATATTGATGATATCTTGGCATACAATATGTTAGGAATTGGAAAGAATCATCAATTTGAGTACTTCATTCATTGGAAGAGAGGATCCAAATAATATGGCCATTGGGAAAGGGAAGAGGTGTTGTGGAAATGACTTGGGTGAAGAATAAGGGTAAAGAAAAAGGGAGCTCCAACACAGGGATTTCTGAGAACGAAAATGAATTGGGCTCGGGGAGGGTGTAACACCTCTGTCAAAGCAGGAAAGTGTGCACCCAAACATCACACGCTCATCCATAGCGAGACCACCAAACAAGCGTGTGACATGGACGCTCGATCCAATGAAGGGATGACATGAACTTATAGAGGTGCATGCGGTTTCCTTAGGTGCGTGCACTATGTTAAGAGGTGTGCACCATGTCAATGGGTGCACAAAAAGATGAATTACTCCAAATGCAATCCAAGTAAAGGTTTGACAAAATAGGCGCAATGAAATTGGGTGCCCATAACTGAAGGAAACAAAATTCGCCAAGGTATGGTTGGAGTCCACTTTAGTGAGACCCAAGAGGTGTGCACCCATGGGAGAAGTCGACTCAGCAAATAATGAAAGGTTTTGTCATGTTTATATGAAAGGACACACCAATTGGACATCCATATAAGCCAATTAAGTGCACCATTTGAACACATCAAGATGGAAATACAAGTCTGAACCAAGTTGAGGAATGGAAAAAAGAGAGATGAAATCATGGGAACCAAAGATGAAGTGTGCAAGAAACTAGATTTGGTTGAAATGATGAAGAGAGAACAACCAAGGGAAGCTCCATTGTTTCATTGTTCTTGCAAACTCTTTTTGTGTGTGGCACGAGTTAAGATCAACACTCTATTTTTTTCATTTATCGAATATTTTTGTGTGTTAGGCAGGTTTGGTCACCTGCACATATATTTTATTTATAATTTTATGGTTGGTGTTATTTACTATTGTGTTAACTAATTAAATTTAGCACACACATAACTAAGTAAGAAATGAAGACTTGGTGAAGGTGTATTCTGGGTCAAGTACTTTGGTTAAGTATTGTTGTTGAACGAAAGGCGTCGATGTCGCACGATGCTGAGGATGTTGGGCATGTGAATCCCAACCAAATATCTCAACACCGTGATAGAATCCCTTTTGGGAAGGAGTTATGACAAAGGAATATAACTCCATCATCGAGAACTAGAGTTGGGACTTGGTTCTACTTCCATCAAATCAAAATATTGTCAGATGTCACTACTACATATTGAAAATTTTGTGACGACTACTTGCGACGAAAGTACTCTTTTGTTGCAAAATTCAAGAGAAAAATTTCAATTATTCATTTTTTTTCTAAATCCACCCTGTATTCATCACTATCTCGACGAATGTACTTTGTCTAAATTGATATGGTCAAAGTTCGTTGCAAGAGTGACGAATGACTGTTATAAGTGACCGTTATAAATGACCATTAAATATGACAAATAAATAGGTAAACAAAAAGAAATATTTTAGGTCACGATCGTCGCAATTGTGACGATGGTGACCTAAAATTGAACTATAAATATTTTATTATTTAAAGATGTTGCGACAATGATGTAGTAGCATCTCCAACGTCAAGCGAGCATGGGGCAAGCGCAACACATTTTGAGCACATGATAAATTGTTTAAAACTTTTGAAGATTGGATGCGCCAAACTTAAATGTGATAGTTAAGGAGAGGCATACTTATATATTGTAAAGGACCTTGAGCAATCCGCTCTCGTCCATAGTAGGTAGAAAGCATTTATGTTAGTAGGTAGCTTTGAATTCTCGGATGCGATAGTTTTAGGAGTGGAGGGAAAACGGATATAGACACCTTCATTGTGTAATTGTAACATAGAAGAATAGAAGGAGAAGAGAAGCAAAGAGTTGTGTAGCAGACTCTATGTATAGAAGTTCTGAATTAATACAAAGAAGTTGTGATTCATAAACATGGTGTCCATATATTCTTTGTGTATGCATCTTTAAATGATATGCTCATGAATGTTTTACTCTTTCTGTCATGCAAATTCTTTTATGCTATGTATGAATTATTTCTAGTTAAATGTTTGAAATCTGAGAGGAAAGGGAAATGTAATTAGTTTCAATTGTTTCTCTATCTGAGCAAAAGTTCCTACAAGGAGTGTAGTTGAATTGTCCACAAGGAGTGCGTTGACGAAAGGTTTAGAGGTTCGTCTCTGAAAGCTTAGGAGAGATAGCGTTTGTTCTCATATTCACACAGAGGTGTAGTCAGGTACAGGAGCCGTGCAAGGGGTGTGCAAGCCAAGGAAAATCTCAGAGTTTTGAACCTGAGTAAAGTATTGAGAGATCATTGCTACAGAGCATGTGCAAGGTCAAAGAGCATTCAACACTTCAATTGTTTGGAGGTTGTCGCAAGGAGTGAGTGCAAGGGTCTTCTTTAAGGCACGAAGTCGTAGGAAAGCTCAGGAAGGATAAATCCTTTGGAACTATTGAAGGCAATACAAGGAGTTGGTGCATATTGAGTGATTAGAAGGCATCAAATTTTTGCGTCACAGGTAGATAAGTCCAGGAAAGAATCCTTGGTTCACTTCGTAGGAAGTGTCAGGGGGAGAAACAGATAGTCAGAATCATGTGTAGAGGACTAGCGAAATCCCGACAGTCGTCTGATCTGATAAAGAAGCGAGGAGGTTACGGCTGCGTCCGGAGTTCAAGCTCAGGAGATCGTGAACCGTTGGATCCTCACCTAGTTACCTGTCAACTGTCTGATCTGACAGGAGTTGAACAGGGTTTAACCCTCTCAAGCCGATTGAAAGTCCCAAAAGGTGTCGGGATATTGAAGTGTCGGGGTTAGGGATATTGGAAATCCCGTGGACAAGAGATTAGGTAAATCCATAGTGAAAACCCCGATACAAATCAGAACCATCCATCTATTGGGACACACAGCAGGGATCGAGATCCATCATCATATCGGGAGTATTGAGACCAAGAGTCCGAGACCTCTTGATCCCCGAAACAGTGAAAGGATCACAGCCATGGATCTCAGGAAGGACACGTGTCGCGTAATCATCCAAATCAGATTTCGATCATCGAGACTCACATAAGTGACTTTTTTGGCTTTGTAGTTGGCGAAGTCCAAGATTTGATCTGAACCATCCATTCATTTGGGACGTGTTTCGGAAAATCGAAGAAGATGGGGTTCGGCATTTCGCAGATCCTGAAGATAGGAAACAACTGCATTTTGGAATTGCGAAGTCCAAAATCTTGAAGGGAGGAAAGCTCCATAATGGGGCCCAGCTAACATCATCTCATCATAACGAGGAATCAAGAATTTCCACAGTGAAAACCCCCAATCAGACGAGGACCATCCATCCTTGAGGATGTGTGGCAACAATCGCGACTTTCGGGAAAAGTCCCGAAAGATAAGTCATATCGGGAAATCGGGATTCGAGAGTTCGAGGGTCTCGAAGAAAAATACATTTCGACATCAAAAACCCTGAAATCCCGAAAGGTGATAGGACTGTGGTCATATAAAAGGAGGTCGTGTGAACCACGAGTCTAGCCCAGAGGGCTAACTGAAGTCAGAGCATATCGGGATAGCGGAGATCGAAAAATCGGGAAACAAAAGGTTGTGACATCAGGATTTTGAAACCCCGAAACCCGATTTCCTATTTTTCTTGTCGTGAAGAGAATAGCGATCAGGCCTAGAGGCTGCGAGGAGCAGAAAAGACCTGTGGGTCAATTTCAATAGAGATTCCAGTGTTGAACTGGAGGAGCCACTTCATCTCGAGAGAAAAATTAGAATGATCCTTAAAGACCAGGAGGTCAGTGCAGAGGCCATTGCCGAGGCAGAGGGCGCACCTGTGTCAGGTTTGGTATCAAAGCGTAGAAAGGATTCTTTGCTTTCTGTAGTAAGGAAAAATAAATTTTCACCATGCCGCCTAGGAGAAGGGACAGACAAACACCTGATCCACTAGAGGATAGGGAAATGCCGAGAAGAAGAGGTAGCCAGATGACTGATCTAGCCATGGAGAGAGAGATGTGTGATCTACGAGCCAGACTCGAAGACATGGAGACAGCCCAAAGACGCATAGTCAGTGCAGGGGATCTAAGTGATTCTGAAAGTGAAATAGAGGCTAAACATGAAGAAGAAGTTGCAGCTGAAGATGCAGCAAACAAACATTTGATCAGAGATATTTCAAGAATGGGTGCAAAAGCGAAAATGGGCATCCCAATTTATGAAGGAAACCTAGATGCAGAGGAGCTTCTAGACTGGATTAGAACTCTGGATACTTATTTTGACTATGAAGATGTCGAAGAAGATAAGAAGGTCAAGCATGCTATCACAAGATTGAAGGGACATGCAACATTGTGGTGGGATGAACTACAAGCTGATAGACGCTTCAAGGGCAAGCAAAAAATCAAGAGTTGGGATAGACGATTGCAAAGATGAAGGCAAAATTCATCCCCAAGGATTACTAGATTACTCTATCCAGGAGGATGCAAAACCTGAGATAGAAGCTGATGACAGTGAAAGAATACACTGAAGAATTCTATAGGTTGAACATCAGGGTAGGTCATCGGGAAAGCGATGATGAAAAGGTTGCCAGGTACATGAATGGCCTGAGGTATGACATTCAGGATGAGATGAGCATGGTAACCATCCAAATGGTGGAATATGCTTATCATATGGCTCTAAAGGCTGAAGAGAAACTGAGCCGAAAGCAGGTTCAAAGAGGCCGAGGCAGAAGTTAAGCCAAGGGCAAATCAGTTTTCCAAGATAAAAATTAGAAGCCCCAGGAGGACTAGAAGAAACCTCAGATTCGAACTGAGAGAGGTGGAATATCACAGTGAGGGCGATATGTTGAACAAGAGGAAAACATATTGAGCAGAGAGGAGATTATGCTGATAATAATACTTTTCCTCATACTAGAGGCAGAGGAAGAGGAAGAGGTGGAGTGATAAAATGCTTCATGTGTGGAAAGAATGGATACAAATATTATGAATGTCTAGACAAAAAGAAAGAGGGTGGAGAGACTCACATTACTGAGGCACAAAGGTGAGATGTTGAGATAGAGGATGCTGAAGGAGAAAGATCATTGATGATGTGAAAAGTTCTCTTAACACCAGAGAAGGAGGTGGAGAGCTCAGCCCAAAGAAACAAACTTTTTCGGACTGCTTGCAAAACCAAGGACAGGGTATGCAAGGTCATTGTGGAAAATGGTAGCACAAATAATCTTGTTTCAATAGAGATGGTAGAAAAGCTGGAGCTGGAGATGAGTGAACATCCGAGTCCATATAGATTTTCATGGCTACAAAAGGGACATCAGGTAAATGTCACTAAACAATGTTTAGTTGAATTTAAGATAGGAGGATATAATGATAAGATACTCTGTGATGTTATTCCTATGGATGTTTTTCATTTATTGTTGGGTGGACCATGGCAATATGATAGAAATGTGATTCATGATGGAAGGATGAACACATACACCTAGAAAAGAATGGGAGAACTCATATGTTGCTTCCAATCAAAGATAAGGAAGTGAAACCTAAAGTAAGTAACACTGTACTTCTCACGAGTGGGAAGGAACTCCTTACTAAGGTCAAGAAGAAGGAGGAACCACAGTTCATTGTGGTCAAGAAACCAAGAACTTTTTTGACCAGCATAAGAGTGGATGATTTACCAGAAGAGGTTCAGGAACTATTGGAAGAGTTCGCTGACATAATAGTGGATGAACTACCTCGTTTGTTTTCACCAATCAAAAGTGTGAGTCACCATATTGATCTCATACCTGGAGCTAGTTTGCCAAATAAAGCCACATACAGACTAACGCCGCAGGAGAATGAAGAGGTAAAAAGACAAGTCCAAGAGTTGTTGGACAAAGGATTGGTCAGGGAAAGATTGAGCCCATGTGCTATTCCAACAGTACTCAATCCCAAGAAAGATGGAGGCTGGAGAATGTGTATTGATTCAAGAGCCATTAACAAGATAACAATCAGGTACATGTTTCCATTGCCAAGGATGGATGACCTGATGGATTGCTTAAGTGGAGCAAAGTATTTTTCAAAGATTGATTTGAAAAGTGGTTATCACCAGATTCATATGAGAGAAGGTGATGAGTGGAAAACAACCTTCAAGACTAATAAAGAGTAGTATGAATGGCTTGTTATACCATTTGGCTTAACAAATGCGCCAAATACATTTATGAGGTTAATGAACGAAGTCCTGATAGAATTCGTCGAAAAATTTGTCATTGTGTATCTGGATGACATATTGATTTTCAGTAAAATAGTGGCAGAGCATCTGAAGCATTTGGCTACAGTGATGTAGAAATTGCAGCAAGAGAAACTGTTGATAAACATGAAGAAATCCTCGTTCATGAAGACAGAGCTGATTTACTTGGGATTTGTTATTTCTACAAACAAATTGAGGATGGATCCAGATAAGGTGGAAGTGATCAAGAATTGGCCATCACCGAAGAACATATTGTAGGTGAGAAGTTTTCACGGATTGGCTAGTTTCTACTGGAAGTTCATTAGTAATTTCAGTGGAATTAGCGCAGCGATGATGGACATAGTGAAGAAAAGACACAAATCTTTTCACTGGACAGAAGAGGCTGAAAAGAGTTTTAACCTATTGAAGTGGAAGATTATGGAACAACCAATTCTGGTGTTGTCGGATTTCCAAAAGACATTCCAAGTGAAATGCGATGCAAGTGGATTTGCAATAGGGGCAGTCTTGAGTCAAGAGGATAGGCCGATAGCATATTTCAGCAAGAAGCTAAATGAAGCGAAGGTGAAGTACTCCACATATGACAAGGAGTTCTATGCTATCATCCAGGCATTGAAGAAATGGAGGCATTACTTGATTCCCAAAGAGTTTGTCTTATATAGTGACAATCATGCACTGCAGTTTGTGACTCAATAGGAAAAGTTGAATCAGAGACATGTTAAATGGGTTGAATATATGCAGAATTTCACTTTTGTGATTAAACATGTTTCTGGTACTGCTAACAAAGTTGTTGATGCTTTGAGCAGGAAGCGTTTTCTATTGCAGGAGTTCAAAGTCAAAACACTGGGTTTTGATGATCTCAGGGACATGTACAAAGATGATCCAGATTTTAAGGAGGCATATGAAGCAGCTGAGAATCCAATTCTTAGAGACAAGAGCCAATGGATAGAATACATGATCTAGGAAGGATTATTGTTTAAAGGTAATCAACTTTGTATTCCAAAATGCTCCATGAGGGAGAACCTGCTGAAAGAGAAACATTGTGGAGGATTGGCAGGACACTTTGGTCACGACAAGATATTCATAAAGATGAATGAGTCATATTTTTGGCTGGGAATGTGAGCAGATGCCAGCTGCAGAAAAGCCACAGATGGAAAGCATACTAGACAACAGAATTGGCAAGGAGACCAGAAGAAAACAATACTTTGAGTACTTGGTCAAATGGAAAGGACATCCAGTTGAAGATGTCAGTTGGGAGAATGAAGCAGAGATTCAGAAGCATGGACAGACCCTGCAAGAGCTCATGGACAGGAGCCCATGAAAATTTTCAAGTGAGGGAGTATGATGCAGGATTATTGCCAACGTCAAGCGAGCGTGGGGCAAGCGCAACACATTTTGAACACATGATAAATTGTTTAAAACTTTTGAAGATTGGATGTGCCAAAATTAATTGTGATAGTTAAGGAGAGGCGTACTTATATATTGTAAAGGACCTTGAGCGATCCTCTCTCGTCCATAGTAGGTAGAAAGCATTTATGTTAGTAGGTAGCTTTGAATTCTCGGATGCGATAGTTTTAGGAGTGGAGGGAAAATGGATATAGACACCCTCATTATGTAATTGTAATATAGAAGAATTGAAGGAGAAGAGAGCATAGAAGAGAAGCAGAGAGCTGTGTAGCAGACTCTATGTATAGAAGTTCTGAAATAATACAAAGAAGTTGTGATTCAGATTCATGGTGTCCATATATTCTCTATGTATGCATCTTTAAATGTTATGCTCATGAATGTTTTACTCTTTCTGTCATGCAATTGATTTTATGCTATGTATGAATGATTTCTAGTTAAATGTTGTAAATCTGAGAGGAAAGGGAAATGAAATGAGTTTCAATTGTTTCTCTATCTGAGCAAAAGTTCCTGCAAGGAGAGCAGTTGAATTGTCCACAAGGAGTGCATTGACGAAAGGTTCATAGGTTCGTCTCTGAAATCTCAGGAGAGATAGTGTTTGTTCTCATATTCACATAGAGGTGCAGTTAGGTACAGGAGTCGTGCAAGGGGTGTGTAGGCCGAGGAAAATCTTAGAGTTTCGAACTTGAGTAAAGTATTGAGAGACCGTTTCTACAGAGCATGTGCAAGGTCGAAGAGCATTCAGCACTTCAAGTGTTTGGAGGTTGCTGCAAGGAGTGCGTGCAAGGGTCTTCTTTAAGGCTCGAAGTCGTAGGAAAGCTCAAGAAGGATAAAGCCTTTGGAACTATTGAAGGCAGTACAAGGAGTTGGTGCGTATTAAGTGATTAGAAGGCATCGGAGTTTTGTGTCATAGGTGGATAAGTCCGGTAGAGAATCCTTGGTTTAGTTCGCAGAAATTGTTAGGGGGAGAAAGAGACGGTCAGAATCCTATGTAGAGGACTAGCGAAATCCCGCCAACCGTCTGATCTGATAAAGAAGCGAGGAGGTTACGGCTGCGTCCGGAGTTCAAGCTCAGGAGATCATGAACCATTGGATCCTCGCCTAGTTACCCGTTAGTCATCTGATCTGATAGGAGTTGCATAGGGTTTAACCCTCTCAAGCCGATTGAAAGTCCCGAAAGGTGTCAGGATATCGAAGTGTCAGGGTTCAGGATATCGAAAATCCCGTCGACAAGAGATCGGGTAAATCCATAGTGAAAACCCCGATCCAAATCAGAACCGTCCATCTGTTGGGACACGCGGTAGGGATCAAGATCCATCGACATATCGGGAGTCTTAAGACCAAGAGTCCGAGACCTTTCGAGCCCCGAAATAGCGAAAGGATCACAACCGTGGATCTCAGGAAGGACACATGTCGCATAATCATCCAAATCAGAGATTTGGTCATCGGGACTCACATAAGTGAGTGTTTTGGATTTGCAGTTGGAGAAGTCCTAGATTTGATCCGAACCATCCATTCATTTGGGACGTGTGTCAGAAATCCAAAGAAGATGGGGTTCGGCGTTTCGCGGATCCTGAAGACAGGAAACACTTGCATTTCGGAATTGCGAAGTCTAAAATCCCAAAGGGAGGAAAGCTCTGTCATGGGGCCCAGCTAACATCATCTTGTCATAATGAGGAATTGGGAATTTCCATGGTGAAAACCCCGAAGCAGATGAGGACCTTCCATCCTTGAGGATACGTGGCAACAATTGCGACTTTCGGGAAAAGTCCTGAAAGAGAAGCCATATCGAGAAATCGGGATTCGAGAGTTCAAGGGTGTCGAAGACATATACATTTCCACATCAAAAACCCTAAAATATCGAAAGGTGATAGGACCGCGGTCATATAAAAGGAGGTTGTGTGAACCACGACTCTATCCCATATGGCTAACTGAAGTCAGAGCATATTGGGATAGCGGAGATCGAAAAATCAGGAAACAAAAGGTTGTGACATTGGGATTTTGAAATCCCAAAACCCGATTTCCTATTTTTCTTGTCGTGAAGAGAACAATGACTGGGCCTAGATGCTGCGAGGAGCAGAAAAGACCTGTGGGTCAATTTTAATAGAGATTCCAGTGGAGAATCGAAGGAGCCACTCCGGCTCGAGAAAAAATTAGAACGATCCTTAAAGACCGGTAGGTCAGCACAGAGGCCATTGCCGAGGCAGAGGGCACGCCTGCGTCAGGTTTGGTATCAGAGTGCAGAAAGGATTCTTTTCTTTCTGTAGTAAGGAAAAGGAAATTTTCACCATGCTTCCTAGGAGAAGGGATAGAAAAACACCTGATCCACCAGAGGATAGGGAAATGCTGAGAAGAAGAGGTAGGTATATGATTGATCCAGCCATGGAGAGAGAGATGTGTGATCTATGAGCCAGACTCGAAGACATGGAGACAGCCCAAAGATGCACAGTCAGTGCTGGGGATCTAACTAATTCTGAAAGTGAAATAGAGGTTGAACATGAAGAAGAAGTTGTGGTCGAAGATGCAGCAAATGAACGTTTGATTAGAGCTATTTCAAGAATGGGTGCAAGAGAGAAAATGGACATCCCAGTTTATGAACGAAACCTAGATGCAGAGGAGCTTCTAGACTGGATTAGAGCTTTGGATACTTATTTCAACTATGAAGATGTCGAGGAAGATAAGAAGGTCAAGCATGTTGTCACAAGATTGAAGGGACATGCAACATTGTGGTGGGATGAACTACAAGCTGACAGATGCTGCAAGGGAAAGCAGAAAATCAAGAGTTGGGATAGGATGATTGCAAAGATGAAGGAAAAATTCATCCCCAGGGATTACCAAATTATTTTGTTCAAGAGGATGCAGAACCTGAGATAAAAGTTGATGACAGTGAAAGAAAACACTGAAGAATTCTATAGACTGAACATCAGGGCAGGTCATCGGCAAAGCGATGATGAAAAGGTTTCTAGGTACATGAATGGCCTGAGGTATGAAATTCAGGATGAGATGAGCATGGTAACCATCTGAACGATGGAATATGCTTATTAGATGGCTCTAAAGGCTGAAGAGAAGCTGAGCCGAAAGCAGGGTCAAAGAGGCCGAGGCAGAAGTCAAGCCAAGGGAAAATCAGTTGTCCAAGATAAAAATCAGAAGCCCTAGGAGGACTGGAAGAAACCTCAGACTCGAACTAAGAGAGGTGGAAGCTCATAGCGAGGGCGATATGCTGAACAGGAGGACAACATATTGAGCAGAGAGGAGATTATGCTGATAATAATACTTTTCCTCGTACTAGAGGTAGAGGAAGAGGAAGAGGTGGAGTGATAGAATGCTTCACGTGTGGAAAGAATGGACACAAATCTTATGAATGTCCAAACAAAAAGAAAGAGGGTGGAGAGACTCACATCACCAAGGCACAAAGGTGAGATGTTGAGACAGAGGATGTTGAGGGCGGAAGATCACTGATGATGCGAAAAGTTCTGTTAACACCAGAGAAGGAGGTGGAGAGCTCAGCCCAAAGAAACAGACTTTTTTGGACTGCTTGCAAAACCAAGGATAGGGTATGCAAGGTCATTGTGGACAGTGGTAGCACGGATAATATTGTTTCGATAGAGATGGTAGAAAAGCTAGAGTTGGAGACGAGTGAACACCCGAGTCCATATAGAGTTTCATGGCTACAAAAGGGACATCAAGTAAATGTCACTACACAATGTTTAGTTGAATTTAAGATAGGAGGATATAATGATAAGACACTCTATGATGTTATTCCTATGGATGTTTGTCATTTATTGCTGGGTAGACCATGGAAATATGACAAAATGTGATTCATGATGGGAGGATGAGAACATACACCCTAGAAAAGAATGGGAGAACTCATATGTTTCTTCCAATCAAAGATAAGGAAGTGAAACCTAAAGTAAGTAACACTGTACTTCTCATGAGTGGGAAGGAACTCCTTACCGAGGTCAAGAAGAAGGAGGAACCGCAATTCATTGTGGTCAAGAAACCAAGAATTTTTTTGACCAGCACAAGAGTGGACGATTTACCAGAAGAGGTTCAGGAACTATTGGAAGAGTTCGCTGACATACTAATGCATGAACTACCTCGTTCATTGCCACCAATCAAAAGTGTGAGTCACCATATTGATCTCATACCTGGAGCTAGTTTGCCAAATAAAGCCACGTATAGACTAACGCCGCAGGAGAATGAAGAGGTAAAAAGACAAGTCCACGAGTTGTTGGACAAAGGATTGGTCAGGGAAAGCTTGAGCCCATGTGCTGTTCCAACGGTACTCAGTCCCAAGAAAGACGGAGGCTGGAGAATGTGTATTGATTCAAGAGCCATTAACAAGATAACAATCAGGTACAGGTTTCCATTGACAAGGATGGATGACCTGATGGATTGCTTAAGTGGAGCAAATTATTTTTCAAAGATTGATTTGAAAAGTGGTTATGACCATATTCGTATGAGAGAAGGTGATGAGTGGAAAACAACCTTCAAGACTAACGAAGGGTTGTATGAATGGCTTGTTATGCCGTTTGGCTTAAAAAATGCACCATGTACCTTTATGAGGTTAATGAACGAAGTCTTGAAAGAATTCGTTGAAAAATTTGTCATATTGTATCTAGATGACATACTGATTTTCAGTAAAACAGTCGCAGAGCATCTGAAGCATTTGGATAGAGTGATGCAAAAATTACAGCAGGAGAAGCTGTTGATAAACATGAAGAAATCCTCGTTCATGAAGACAGAGCTCATTTACTTGGGATTTGTTATTTCTGCAGACAAATTGAGGATGGATCCAGATAAGGTGGAAGTGATCAAGAATTGGCCATCACCAAAGAATATATTTGAGGTGAGAAGTTTTCATGGATTGGCTAGTTTCTACTGGAAGTTCATCAGGAATTTCAGTGGAATTAGCGCAGCGATGATGAACACAGTGAAGAAAAGACACAAATCTTTTCACTGGACAGAAGAGGCTCAAAAGAGTTTTAACCTATTGAAGAGGAAGATTACGGAACAACCAATTCTGGTGTTGCCGGATTTCCAAAAGACATTCCAAGTGAAATGTGATGCAAGTGGATTTGCAATAGGGGCAGTCTTGAGTCAAGAGGACAAGCCGATAGCATATTTCAATGAGAAGTTGAATGAAGTGAAGGTGAAGTACTCCACATATGACAAGGAGTTCTATGCTATCATCTAGGGATTGAAGAAATGGAGGCATTACTTGATTCCCAAAGATTTTGTCTTATACAGTGACAATCATGCACTGCAGTTTGTGACTCAATAGGAAAAGTTGAATCAGAGACATGTTAAATGGGTTGAATATATGCAAAATTTCACTTTTGTGATTAAACATGTTTCTGGTACTGCTAACAAAGTTGTTGTTAAGCCCTAATATTGGCTCATTACCACTTAATTGGGGCATATTAGATTAGTAATGTTATTTTATTTATGTCGGCTTTAGGCCATTAGTTGTGATTTAGATTAGTAATGTTATTTTATTTATGTCGGCTTTAGGCC
>ML795905.1:183150-194177 GCA_009831015.1 Picea engelmannii
AAAGGTGAATTTGGTGGGGTAAAAACACATGATTGGCATACCTTCATTAAGGTAATAATTTTGGTATACATATTTATATATATTGGCCTTATACATCTTTTATTTTTTTTATTTTTTCTTGTCTACTTTGGTCGAAACAAATAGCGATTCATTTTGTTGTTATAGTATGTTCTAGCTCTATCTCTCCCAAACGACTTTGACAACAATGTCAAACAAGTTATATATGATCTTGGAAAATACATGAGGTAAGTAGTTGTGATTTATATGAAAAATGTTCTTTCAAATTATTGTTGTACTTAATGACACGTGTTTTACTTGTAATGTAATATATTATATTATGTTATGTTGAAACATGTTATTTTCTTGTGTCATGATCTCATGTAGATGGTTGTCATTGAAAGAAATCCATGAAGATTATATAAAGTATTGGAAGAGAGAAATTCCTCATCTAATGTGTGAAATGCAAAAGTGTATGCCTCCAACATTTTTCAATGCACAAGAACACTACCTCATACACCAAGTTGAGGAGATTGAAATTTGTGGACATGTTCACACAAGGTCAATGTGGATGGTGGAGAGGCACCTGAAATCATTGAAGGCATTGGTTAGACAAAGAGCACGTCCTGAGGGTTCTATGGTGGAGGGATATATGGTATATCAATCCATGGTGTATATTAGTCAGTATCTTCCTAAATTAGCAATGCCAACTATGCATGTAGTGGATAACATTTGGGATGTGAACTCCATCAAAAAATTTGAAGATCAGGAGCATCTGTTGGGGCAAGGTAGAATGAAAAAAATGAGAGGTAATATATTAATAATTGTGAAAATTTATATTAATAATACATATAAAGTTTCATTTTTTTGTGTATATGATCATACTCATTAATATATTAATATAATTTATTTCATAAATTATAGATATTTATAATTACCTGCATATTGGATGTTATAACTAATATTTAATATTGGTGAATTATGTTTTTTTGATTTAGTTTCTCAAGAGTGGGATGCACTGCATTTATACATTACAAATAATCTTGATTGGATGAATGTATGGATTGAAAGATGTAAACAACATAATGGAGGTAGGTTATCATGGCAACGACTGTCTGAATTGGTTAGAGAAGCTCGTCGTAATGGAGATGCTAATGTTACGTAGAGGGAAATTGATTTAGAATATGGTTTGAAAGATGGATAGGTAAGAAAATTCACCCATTTTATTCAGTTATTTTATATTATATTAATGTGACTACATGTGTACTTTATTTTTCAGATACTTTTGAAGTTATATAAATATATGTTAATTTATTAATTGACAATGCATCTTTTACATATCTGACATATTGCAGTTGAAACACCAGAAGTCTATGTGGTGCAATGATTGTAAATTTCGCATCAAAAAATTGGATGAAACCAAGAAAACTTATGATAGTGGGATAACTGTAGTATTCCAGGTCACTAATGTTTCCTCTAGGAGTGACAGAAATCCTCAAGAATCTGAAAATAGATACTATGAATATTTAAATGATATACTTGAGTGTGACTTTAATTCCTTCAAAATAGTTTTGTTCGATGTCAAATGGTATAGGTTACGAATGCATGAACGCGATGAGGAAAGAACTGTTATTCAACATGCCAATAGATTTGAAATGATTAAAACAACGGTGTTTGAAAGAGGACATGATCGCTATGTTTTTCCAAGCCAATGTGAACAAGTCTTTTACTCAAATGTTCCAGGTGAAAGGGATTGGTCATCTATTATTAGATATGATCCAAGAGGAAATCCAATTAAGTATAATCATTTACAGGAAGAAGATGATATTGAAGATCAAGAAGATGATTCAACAGATCAGACTGATTTGGAAGATCACGGAGGGTTGACAGATGAAGAAGATGAAGAAGATCATGATCCAGGCATAGGAGACAATATTGCAATTCTTGATGATGATGTCAATGAAAATATGCTTGAAAATGACATTGATGATGATGATGATATCATCAATCCTTTCAACATCGTTTCAGAACTGAATGATGATACAAATGTCGAGTTTGATGAAGAATACCAAGATAGAGAATAAGGATGATTACATAGATGTTGAGGTTGGTTTAGGTATGTTACTATATAATATTTTAATTTGTATGAATTATTCTCTTAAAATAATCTACTTATAATGTCATGGGTTAATTACATGTTTTTAAGTTTTATGCGACATTTTTATATCCTATGTTTCATGTTGTTTAATTATTATTTGAAACCTGAAAATAGTTGCCAATATACTAAAGTATGTGGTAGACTAAAAATATCATTTAGAAACACATAATTTCATGTACCTTCATTAATTTTTGTTTTTGTAGTTTCTATGCATGAATATTAATAGGACATTGCTTTCAATTATTTTGTATCTTATAGATTGGGTTTTGGGGATCAATTGAGAGTGATGTAAAGGGGAGGGGAGGGGCCATGTGAACTTCCACCTTCACGTGGTTGGCCTTGTTCAGTAGAGGATAAATTATTCTTGAAACCAAGATAAGCTCTTTCATTTTTATACCATCATGATCGTATAAGATTTCATCAATATTGTTACATATTTGAATCTTCTTAGAATTGAGATTTGTTACATAGTCCTTGAAAAAAGATAAAATACTTATGTAGCGGATATTAATTTGGTCTTTGTGTGGGACATTTTATTCCATTAGTATGTTTTGTACAAAAATAATAGATCTTGGGGACTACACCATGGTCAAGGAACAAGGAAAACAGAACGAGTAACGAGGAATGATGTATCTGCGTCATAGTTGTGATGAAAAATCCCTATTTTTCGTTGATTGCTTAATCAACACCATAAAAATACTAGAGGCAAGTAACAATGACATGTGAATGGGGCCAACGTTGAAACGTTTTCAAACTGTATCTGTATGCATTGAAATTTGACCTAGATAGACTATTTTCCTGCCTTAACGATATGGGAGGGTTTATGGACTCAAATTTCACTCACACACCCACTTTATTCCATCATCATACCATCATGGAAACCATAAACCCTATTTTTCATATGTTCTAGTAGATATGTTAATGATTCCAAGTTTCATATTTGTATTCGACTAAAGGTCCAACTAACTTGGAAAGTATCAAATTTTGATTTCAAGTTGATAAACCAAATATGAAATGAATCCAAGCATCATTTTATATCATCGCAATAGAGATGAATGTTAATAATATTGCGATGAATTTTCTATACTATCGACAAAAAAAAATTGTCGATAGTATAGCTAATTCGTCGCAAGAATATTGTGTCTAATATGAATGGTGTTACATGGTTTGCAAGGAGTGTAAGGCTTATATTATGGTGCAATGCAGTGTATTCTATAAGAACAATCTCTATGCCAAACCTCAAAATGGATAGTACCATATCCTGTTCATAAGACAAATATTCTTTGTATGTTTCCTTTGTGGTAGCTCAAGCCCTCAGTACACATGATGCCTTACAATGAAATGTAACGATTTTACTATTGAATGATAGTGTTATGTCACCCATGGTTAAGGAAATAACTTAAGGTTCTTAGGTCCTATTTGAATCTTCTTAGAATTGAGATTCATTACATAGTCCTTGAAAACAGACAAAAGACTTATGTAGCGGATATTAATTTGGTCTTTGTGTGGGACATTTTATGCCATTAGTATGTTTTGTACAAAAATAATGGATCTTGTGGACTACACCATGGTCAAGGAATGAGGAACAAGGAACAAGGAATGAGGAAAGAGGAACGAGGAACACAGAATAAGGAACAAGCTAGAACAAAAATTGTATGAGGACTAAACATCGACAATAATGACCTGTGAATGAGGCCAACGTTGAATTTTTTTCAAATAGTTTATGTATGCACTGAAATTTGTCATGGATGGACTATTTGCATGCCTTAACGATATGGTAGGGTTTATTGACTCAAATTTGATTGAGACACCCACTTTCTTCCATCTTCAATTCATCATGTAAACCATAAACCCTAATTTTCTTTCAAAGTACACAATTTGGTTGATGCAAGTTTTAGGTTTTCGTCAGTCTTTCTTCATTTTTCTTTCAGGTTCTACATTAATGTATATAAAATGTATATGCATCATATTTGTGATGAAAAATCCCTCTTTTTCATTGATTTCTTAATCAACACCATAAAAATACTAGAGGCGAGCAACATTGACATGTGAATGTGGGCAATGTTGAAATGTTTTCAAACTGTATCTATATGCATTGAAATTTGACCTGGATAGAATATTTTCATGCATTAAGGATATGGGAGGGTTTATGGACTCAAATTTCACTCACACACCCACTTTCTTCCATCATCATATCATCATGGAAACCATAAACCCTATTTTTCATATGTTCTAGTAAACATGTTAATGATACCAAGTTTCATATTTGTATTTGACTGAAGGTCCAGCGAGCTTGCAAAATATCAAATTTTAATTTCAAGTTGATAAACCAAATATGAAATGAATCCAAGAATCATTTGATATTGTCACAAGAGAGATGAATGTAAATAATCTTGCGACAAATTTTTTATACTATCGACGAAAAAAGTTCGTCGATAGTATAGCTAATTTGTCACAAGAATATTGTGTCTAATTTGAATGGTGTTACATGGTTTCCAAGGCATGTAGGGATTATATTATGGTGCAATGTAGTGTATTCTATAAGAACAATCTCTATTCCAAACCTCAAAATTGATAGTACCATATCTTGTTCATAAGACAAATATTCTTTGTATGTTTCCTTTGTGGTGGCTCAAGCCCTCAGTACACATGATGTCTTACAATTAAATGTAACAATTTTATTATTGAATGATAGTGTTATGTCACCTATGGTTAAGGAAAGAACTTAAGGTTCTTAGGTCCTATTTGAATCTTCTTAGAATTTAGATTTGTTACATAGTCCTTGAAAAAAGACAAAAGACTTATGTAGTGAATATTAATTTGGTCTTTGTGTGGGACATTTTATGCCATTAGTATGTTTTGTAAAACAATAATGGATTTCAGGGACTACACCATGGTCAAGGAATGAGGAACAAGGAACAAGGAATGAGGAATGAGGAACGAGGAACACAGAACAAAGAACAAGCTGGAACGAAAATTGTTGAGGACTAGACACCGACAACAGTGACCTATGAATGGGGCCAATGTTGAAATTTTTTCAAATAGTTTATGTATGCACTTAAATTTTTAATGGATAGACTATTCACATGAATTAACGATATGGGAGGGTTTCTGGACTCAAATTTTACTGACACACCCACTTTCTTCCATCATCAATTCATCATGTAAACCATAAACCCTAATTTTCTTTCAAAGTACACAATTTGGTTGACGCAAGTTTTAGGTTTTCATGAGTCTTTCTTCATTTTTATTTCAGGTTCTACATTAATGTATATACAATGTATTTGCATCATATTTGTGATGAAAAATCACTCGTTTTCATTGATTGCTTAATCAACACCATAAAAATACTAGAGGCGAGCAACAGTGACATGTGAATGGGGCCAACGTTGAAATGTTTTCAAACTGTATCTGTATGCATTGAAATTTGACTTGGATAGACTATTTGCATGTCTTAACAATATGGGAGGGTTTCTGGACTCAAATTTCACTCACACACCCACTTTCTTCCATCATCATATCATCATGGAAACCATAAACCCTATTTTTCATATGCTCTAGAAAATATGTTAATGATTCCAAGTTTCATATTTATATTTGATTGAAGGTCCAGCTCGCTTGCAAAGTATCAAATTTTAATTTTAAGTTGATAAACCAAATATGAAATGAATCCAAACATCATTTGATATCGTCACAAGAGAGAGGAATGTAAATAATCTTGCAACGAATTTGCTATACTATCGACGAAAAAAGTTCGTCGATAGTATAGCTAATTCGTCGCAAGAATATTGTGTTCAATTTGAATGGTGTTACATGGTTTGCAATGAGTGTAGGTCTTATATTATGGTGAAATGTAGTGTATTATATAAGAACAATTTCTATGCCAAACCTCAAAATGGATAGTACCACATCTTGTTCATAAGAAAAATATTCTTTGTATGTTTCCTTTGTGGTGGATCAAGCCCTCAGTACACATGATGCCTTACAATGAAATGTAACAATTTTACTATTGAATGATAGTGTTATGTCACCCATGGTTAAGGAAATAAATTAAGGTTCTTAGGTCCTATTTGAATCTTCTTAGAATTGAGATTCATTACATAGTCCTTAAAAAAAGACAAAAGACTTATGTAGCAGATATTAATTTGGTCTTTGTGTGGGACATTTTATGCCATTAGTATGTTTTGTACAAAAATAATGGATCTTAGGGACTACACCATGGTCAAGGAATGAGGAATGAGGAACTCGGAATGAGGAACGAGGAATGAAGGACGGGGAACAAGGAAGACAAAACAAGGAACAAGGAATGAAAATTGTACGAGGACTAGAGACCGACAACAGTGACCCATGAATGGGGCCAACGTTGAAATTTTTTCAAATAGTTTTTGTATGCACTGAAATTTGTCATGGATAGACTATTCACATGAATTAATGATATGGGAGGGTTTTTGGACTCAAATTTGACTGACACACCCACTTTATTCCATCATCAATTCATCATGTAAACCATAAACCCTAATTTTCTTTCAAAGTACACAATTTGGTTTACGCAAGTTTTAGGTTTTCGCCAGTCTTTCTTCATTTTTCTTTCAAGTTCTACATTAATGTATATACAATGTATCTATTTCATATACATATTTTTCTCAAGTGCATTTCTTATCCCCCCCTCTAGGATTAGTTAGAACACTCATTATGGCCATGTTGAGTTTTTGTAATGTTACCTTGGGGATCCATGTATGGTACTTGTATATTCCCATCCCTCCTATGACCTACATTCCAAATCCTCATTTGGTATTGATCCTTGTCCAACCGATGGGTACTACCCCTGTAGCTTCCACATAGTTACAATTTTCCTTGACCAAAGTTGGAAAGGATTTTACAAAGGGGGTAAAGATAAGAAGATTAGGGGCACTAATAACTCTTGACAATATATGGCCACCCAGACCACTACACCTAGAATCATACCTGCATGTGTTTTATGTGACACAATGGAGATTCATACACTTAATGGTTTATTTATTTGATTATGCTAGTTTCTTATACATGTATTAGCAATATTAGTCCTCAAGAAGTGGTTTCCCTTCATGTATCCCCCCACATGTTCCAGCCTCACTGTTTGATACCATATATATAGCTGCAATTTTTTTAGTTTGGATGTTGAACCTTTAGAGTTATTCCTATTCTTGGGTTCCATTGGAATTCCCCTTACCAATGCCAACACCTTCAATATAAGGTTTAGTCCTATGTATGTTGGTCCCCATCCTCCTCCTTGATGGATTTCCTTGGACTAGTATGATGAGAGAGTCCTTATTTCTATCATACTTGGTAGTAGATCACATGCTCAACTCCAAATCATTATTGCACTATTGATATTCAAATATACTCCAGTGATCCAACCTCAATTGTGTTTCCTTAGATTTGATTGGCTTGATTCAACTATTCTTTGAGCCATTGGTATGAGCCTCCATTCTACTAGCTCATTTAAGATCTTTGGATCCCCTTTCCTATTTAGTGGGGCTTCTCAGGTTGTTTCATGTTCATCGGGGCTTCTCAGGTTTATTCCTTCCCCCTCCCCCTTGGGGTAGGGAATCAATTCCTATGTATCCATATTATTTGCAGTCATGATGCTTCTATGTCGGACCTGACCCCATTTTTCTAGGAATTTCTATGTAGGATTGTTCATATCACTATATTATACTTTGGCACGTGTTTTCCATCCCCATGTTGTACTATATTGAGACCCCATTTTGTCTCATTCACTTGGCTCCCTTATGCCACACATACCATTGTATCATTTTTATGAGATTTCTTAATGAGTATGGATATGCCTACCTTGTTCCTATTGGGATCTTGTACACCTATCGTATTTTGACTTTGTTTTTGATAGGTGGTACTCTATGGTTCATCTACAGGTGGTCCTCCTTCCTTGGACACTTGTCTCCCTCCTTGGTCCTCTCTGAGCATTGCAAATAAAATTGTGATGTATTTTGGTCATACAATTTCCTCCTAACCTCACACATCATGGGGAAGTATGTTATCACCTAAAAACTACTCAATTGTGAAATTTCCACAAGTTTTTGTTGAAATATACCATTATCAACATGTTTACTATCCATTTCACCTCACTTCCCACCTCCACTAGACCTCTATAAGTTGCTAGGAAAAATCCTAATTTTGACCCATTAAAGCTAATGCAAATAATAGCCCTAAAATGCGTGTCATCGTGTGGAAGGTACCCCCAAAAGCTACACCAACCCATCAAAATCACAATTTTGATTGTTCCCAGCCCAAATTTTCTAGAAAGGGAAAGTAGTTATCAATGGAAATTTCTAAACTCTAGTTGATATTCCTAGCCTTGATTTTCTCATATTTAACAACTATTTTATGACCATGACAAGGGTGTTTAACCACTACTTTTCCTATAAATAAAGGCCTGAGGTCATTTCATCCATCCATCCATCCATAGTAGGTACATGCAGCCAAAACCACACTAGATATCTTCAAGACTCCTTCCTCTTGATAGTTTTTTCTTTGTTTTGATCACTCAACCAAGGAGGGGATATATACACATCAAGGAATTCATGGACCCTCCCAAGAAGGAGGCTTTGGAGCCACATATTCAAAAAGTATACTCCCTAGGTGATATCTTTGATATTTCTATTCATTATGGAGATATTATTTGCATTATTTCAAACTATTTGTTCATGCCTATTGTTGTAATTTCTTAGTTTTCTTTCTTGTCACATGAATATACTAGGGTTTGCAGCTTTGTGAAGCATATTTAGGATATGGTTTTCATGTTCTACTTTCATTTTTTTCAGGATCTAATTCATAACCATTAGATTAGTACATCATGTACACCATTGTTGCAATGTATACCCAACACTTGGTGATTATGCTACTTATCTTGTGAGAGGAGTTGGCTCTGTTTCCTTCTAGATGCCTCGAGGTGATGTTATTTACTGATGTTCTATTGGTTCTTGGTTTGAAGAAGAATATTGTTTCAGTTTTTTGTATGATATATGTACATTAGAGAGTTGCATTTGAGGGACAACATTGCACCATCAATGATTGTAGTTTATCTAGTATGAGGACTTTTGCTAGAGGGGTGAGAGAAGGTGGTCTTTATGAGTTACTTGTTGATCTTGTGGCACTTGTAAATTCTAGTGAGAAGCTATATTATCCTTCTATAATTGAGGAAGCATGTGCATATAATTCATGGTATGATTCAATAGAGACAGGTTCAAAACCTATTTTGGAATTAGTAATTAATTCTAATCTTACAACCGATGTGAGTGTTATACACTATAGGGCGAAGGTTACTAAATTATATTAGATAGAGGGTGTTGACCATGATGTTAATCTTGTATAAATATTTTTTCAAAAATATGGAATTGACCTAGTTCATGTTGTTTTAGTTGCCATAGGTTTTGAGGTTCATGAGAGATATTATCATTTTCATATGTTGTTCATCACATTATGTGGGTTGTTACCTATACCATGAGATTGGTATTTTAGGATGTATGTGACTTGTGCATATTTATATATTTATGAATTTGATAGATGTGATTCACTTGTCCTGGTTGTGCATGGAGATATGATTAACTTTCAGGATGTATTAAATAGATAATGATGTGATGTTCATTGATTTTGGCCCACGATGTTGACTTGAGGGATGATGGAGTTAGGTAGGTGTATTATGACCCAAATTTACGCTTCTTCAAATTCACAAGTGGTTAGCACTCATTGAAGGTTCAATATGATGTGATAAAATCCTAATCTTACAACAGATCATGACAGTATCCTATTCCTCTTTCCTAACAACGAATCTCCTGTGAGCTGGTACACAAAATCTTCTGCGATCTGGCTAGAACGTGACCACCAGAGAAGACAACGAATGATTCTTGACATCAGATTTCAGGGTCTATTGGTGATAAAAATAGTGATATGCACCCTCCCTTAAGCTCTGGCAGTCAGAATATGTGACAATTTACAAGAAATTCCTTGCGAATGGTGGCAGTGATTCAATAATCAAATCCGTAGAGGCGACTTGCTCTCTCATGCAATTCTGGTTAACATCAAATTCTTCAGCAGCTTAACAATAAAAACGATCCTTCAATGTAGTGCGCCCCCTTCAAAACTCTTCAACATATTGAAGATGTGACCTCCTCCATGCACATAGAATCAAAGCTTGACGGACGAATTCTCCACACAGCAGATTGACAGACGACTCCTGGTGAGATAGATGGATGGCTCCTCCACATAGTAACTCAACAATTGCTAACCTGCTCTTATTATTATAAGAGTGTTTGGTCTCTTTGCACACAAACCTATTACTAATAAGTGGTAAAAACAAAAATTTGGGTGTTAATTGGGTTTAGTTTGTGATTGTTATCTTGTACACTGAGATTAATGAAAGGGAGAGATATTTAAAAAATGAGATGAAATTTGGTGAATAAAAATATTTATAAAAAAGTTTTTGCAAATACATAAATTCATTCTTTTTGTAAATCAACTAAATTTATATTGATATGCAACTTATATGACAATACATTGATCAAATTTTTTTAACCCATAATGTTTTCAATCTGCCTTCTATGTCGCACTAACCATTGTAATTGACCATATCATACAAAAGGATGTCAATATCAACAAGATAAATGGAATCCCTATTCAAATTTAGCTCAAATAACAATATAAACACCAAATTTTTGTATGAGACCCCCTTGTTTGTGGGACAAGGGATCCCCTCCACCCAATGATTTGACTCGTAAAGTATATGGAGGTATACATACCCTACCCCCCTCTAGATTTGAACTTGTGACCTCTTAGGAGAAAACACATGTTCTTAACCATTAGACCCACTATAATA
>ML795905.1:194298-205236 GCA_009831015.1 Picea engelmannii
AAATTAAAAAATAAATAAGAAACAAAACATAAAACATTATAACAAAACCCATTGATAATATATTTATAATATATAAATTAAAAAAATAAATAAAAAACAAAACCTAAAACATTTTAACAAAAACAAAGCCCATATGTTGATGCATATCCTCGCGGCCGTGCCCATATGTTGATCCATACCCACGCATCCCTGCACACCATCCATATATTGATGTATATGATCCTCGCGCCCATATGTTGATCCATATCCCCGCAAGAGTACAGAGGATTGGTGATATCCCTGTGACGGCATACCGGCCATAGATGGAGAAAGAAACCGTAGAGAGAGGATAAAGATTAGGGCATGGACAAACCAGGAGAGATAGGTCGCAAACAGAGGAGAAAGAGGGCACGGAAAGAGGAGAAAGAGGTCGAGCTCCTTAGCCCTAGCAATGATAGAAGAAAAGGTAGATTTCCATGTCCAGAAAAGCCTTGCTCTTTTATCATATTTACTCACATTTTTCTTGTGACCCTTCTATGATAAGCTGAATGTCCCTTGAAAGGCACGATCTCTGATCTCAATAAATAGATCTGTAGATCCTTATTTGCCCAATTAATTCTTCTTTGAGAAATCATACTTACGCTATCTTTGATTTTCTTCTCATTTTTTTTGAGAAAATTTGAATTCACTAAATGGTTATAGTCCTTTTGATAGTTTTGTCTTTAATAGACTTCAAAGGAGCATATTTCCAGAGGGAGAATTATAGTTTTTTTTCTTCATATAAATACATGTTTTCTTGGATGTCAGAGTTGAATGCAAATAGTAGTGTATAAACGATATAGCTCATGAAATCTTATTTGTCTAAAATATTCTTCATGAGTGATCATGAATGGAGCAAAGAATTGTAGTTGATTTCAACTCAATATATATACTGTCCATAAATAAGTTTTGCAAGGCAATCTTAATAGGAAAACTTGACTGGTCAATGAAGCATAATTCATCTTAATTCCGAGAGGCATTTAAACAGGAAAAGGCATTGGTGAGAATAGTGTATAGTTGATAATTTCGTAGTAACTTCATGCACTTTTGTACCTTGATTGGGTATGCCAATTAAGAAAAGTAGGCACTATTTTAATAGTCTTGGCCTTTGGTACCTGGAATCAACATCGAGTACAACTCATTTAACCATATTTGGCAGTAGGTTAACAGTCATAATGATTTGTCTAATGAAAGTTAGATTACATTTTCATTAAGTATGTGTGTGCTATAATAGAGATACACCACTCACATATACCAATAGATTTTGATGGATATTATATACAAAACATCATATACAAAACAACACAGAAAAACAACAGATGTGTATTATTGCTATATAAGGATAAAGTACAAAGTATAGAGCCTTACTTCCCTCATCCTTGCTGAATGAATTCTCAAAGGAATGATAAGAAAAAAGAACAATCTTCCTTGCTACCTCTTATTTCAATATTAAACTCCTAAGATTTATCTATTTCTACTTCTAAACCAATGATTTAATGTTCAGGTTTTCTATTTATACAAGATAATGTCTGTAAGTTATTAGTAAGCACCATTTCAATATTGGATAGGTTGGTTTTGGCATGTCCTTTTTTGTCTTCCAATCAATGTCCAATGATCGATGGTTGATGTTGGTAAATGTTGTTGGTCACTCAATTAGTTGATCTTGGATGGATTGACCATCCATCATCTTATTTGTCAAATATTGAAACTATTTTTGAGTCAGTCTTTTGTAAACCATTTGCTAGCTTGAAGAAATTGTCCATGGCTTTCTAGTTGGCATGGTTTAATCTTTTTATTTCTCCTCAACCAACAAAATATTATACCTTTCGAATGGTTTGCCTATCTTTGGAATCAATTCTAATGTGTTTGGTGAGATGATCTGACTGTCCTCTTCATCTAGTACTAATGGTTTGGACTGGGAAACAAAACAAGAAAAAACCATCGAACTTGAAACATGGGCTAGAGGGTTTCAAGATAAGAAACAAGCCCCCACATATAAGAAATCCATTTCATTCAAGATCCCAAAAATACAATGTATGATATAAATGAAATCATATACACAATTTCACATCATAAAAGGTAATAAAGAGTGAGGGTATGCCACTTAATGCACATTCAAGAAAAAATAAATAATTCATACCACTTAATAATTCATACACTTAATGCATATTCAAGAAAAAAGAAATTGTTTCCATTTGTGCTAGACTATAATATAACATGTACGGCTTGATAACAGATTCACCTTTATGAAAGTAAACTTGGATGACAATACTAGATGCATGAAATGAGAAAAAGCATTACATTTTGTTAGCTAATAAAATACATAAAGAGGATAAGAGAGTCACCTCTATTGATGGAGACTTGGAAGAAAAAGAGAGAGCCTTTAAGTTCCATGTCAATGCAGTAGAAACCTCTTCTAGCTTTGTTATCTCATCTAATTCAAATCCAAGTTTCAAGCCACTTTTAATAGAAGACTGCAGAAATGCCATCATTTGATCAATTTTCATCATAAGATCATTCATGTCCTGGTCTTTATCATGGACTGCATCCCATCCATTCTGGCTATCGAGAAATAAATTAGCATATGCCAGTAACAGGGCTGTTTTGGAACACCAAGCCTCCACATTCTTCAAAACTGTTATTAGTATATCTGATTCCTTAAGAGACACTTTAAGAATCTTAGACTTTTCAAGAATCTCCTGCACAGAAGACTACAAGTAAACACCCTTCTATAAAATCTAGCCAGTGGAGTTTCTCCACATAAAGTTATCCATTGTGTTATTCTTGAACTTTATCTCAGCCAACCAGGGTAAGAAATAACCTTGAGCACATCAACTCTTAAAGGAGGTCCACATGGCTGATCTATGAAAATTTGGTCCAAGAATGGTTTGGCATTTCCCAACCATGACTCAACACTTGATATACAAGCCTTGATACTGGGAAGAGTTGGCAAACTTGTACAGATGTCATCATCCTTCTTGAGAAGAGGAAAAGACATAAACACACATATTCCATACAAATAAAAAATAATAAGAATGTGCATATTGCAATTAAAAGTATCATAACAGTTTTGAAAAACAAAAAAATCCAGTGCAAAAACCTGATAAGATCCTTAAATTCATAAATGAAACCTCCTTCATGCAGAAGATTCTTAGCAATTTTTTCCCAAGCATATGTAGCTTCCACAGTCGTAAAAACTTCAATAACTGACTTTTCGTTTGGCAATTGCAACCTAAAAGTAAAAGTGAAATAACTTAAGCATGAGTTTGACAACCTTTGATTTACAAGAAATAGAAACATTTATACCTAAAATTTTTAGATAGGGTACTGAGTACAAAAATCAAACTTTGAAACTTTTGTTGTCAATTCTTCTAGGATATTCAAAGGTAATCACTAGCCAAGAACCTACATTGAAAAATAGAAGAAACTATAAGGCCCAAGTATCTTGAGTTTGAACAACTACTACAAAAAAATGTACCTGAATTCACTTCATTGAACTAATCAGGATAACTTTTAAAAATTTTATGGACTCTATGGTGCCTAGAATGGAATGCAACATCATTGATGCCATCCTAACAAAATGGGCAGAAGCAACTTTGGAAATATTTACCAGAAATAGATATTTATTTCTAAGGTTTGTGCAATTAATTCAATTAGATAAGTCAAGTCGACCTTCCTTTCAACACTCCACTTCACTTTCCTTTGCACTTAACATAGCCCCTTACTTTTTATGTGATTTCTGCTATGTGCATTAGCCTTCCCCATAGCCTTTACATCATGTCACCCATTTTCCTTATCCTTTTGCTTGTAGATGCAAATTGAAAAGTGCAAAGATATGAACTTCCCTTCACTACATTCTTAGCTCTGCATGCATAAAACTTTCTAAGGAAAAATAATAGGATTTTGGCCAAACTTGCAAAGGAGGTTTTGTTGAAGGCCTTAAACCCTGTAAAATTGTATCTTAGAGCACTAAAATTGAAAATAAATAAAACAAAACCATTAAAGAGAACCTTCTTTATCATTGGTCCATTTAGGATTGAACCACACACCCCCATTGGGAGTCTTTTGGTCTATAAGCTTTATCCCCTTCTAGTTCTTCCACCTCTTCAAGAAATGGAAGTTGGATGATGCATAATATAGGAATGGATGGAGTTGTGTGAAAATGTGGGATGTATGTTGCATGGATGTTGTATCAACAAGGTGAAGCCCCCTTGATCCTTATGAGTATTCAAGATGTGTATGGTGGTCTCTATAATCATAAAATTTTACTATGTTAGAAATGATGACATTTGATTCAATGTTGTATAGGTGTACTAAGTGAACTATGACATTTGCATGGTATTTTTAAAATTTGGGTCATTTTGCAGTACTGCACACATAGTAATCTATCAAGAAATTATTTCTTTGCTTAAAACCTCTTGCTCCTTCCCATAGATAGTTTTCATCGAAGTTGAATTTCTTGCATTTCATTTTCCTCTTGCATGGTTTAAAGAGTCAACTCAAAACACCATCAGTTTCATGACCACTCCTTTGAGTAACAACAACCTAAAATCAAGCGCTAATTAAAATTTATCTAGAAACTTTTCTAGGGCTCTTCAAACCCATCTTAGCTTAGGTGTAGAGATTTGGAATAGGATTGTGAGAATAAATTTCCAATTCTTCTAAAAAAACATAAAGCCTTGAGTTAGGGAGAGAAATCCAGTTGCTATATCACTGAATTTGGGAATCCCTTCTAACACAAGGATCAATCACGGGGTCGCATTGGGGCCCTCAAAGTAATCAACCCTACTTTGTTGGTATTGGTGTCGATTTTCTATTGTCCCCCCTCTGCTTTGGTATAGTAGGTGGTACCATAGAGGCCATAATATTTTAGACTTCCCACACAAGGTGACATCACAGGGAAGGTGGTGTTGTACCTAGGATCGACGTTGGATAGACTAACTCAGACTCCTTGGAGGGTTTTCCACTGCTCGGTGAGATAACTTGCACCAGGGCGTTAGTTCATTAAGCGGGTTGTCAACATAACTTTCCCACCCTCTGAAACTCAGCCCCTTCACACATCGATTCTATGATGTTGGATTCCATCACCAACTAGCGCTTCTTTGTGAGAAGGTTTGTTTGCATGCTTGACTCCTAGATTAATTAGCGTGTGTTGTTTTTTCTCCTTAGTTGGCCTTAGGATTTAGTTTGTGTCTAATGGCATCAATTTTGGGTTAATTCCTCATTTGATCAATACAAAATATGGATACAATTAAAATAAAAGGTAATAAAGAGGTAAAAAATAGCTCATACCTAACTTACGTCTTATAATTCTTCAACATTGTTCTTTACACTTAGTGCAACAAACACCAAATGGAATGGTTTACACAAGTTCAATGGAGAATGTTATTCTTAATTTATTCTTATCGCCATAACTAACTTATTCTTCAACTTGGATTGAACAAAACTAATATTTGTATAGTTCTAATCTTGGCTTGAACAAAACTAATATTTGTATAGTTCTACTCTTGTATCGAACAAAACTAATATTTGTATAGTTCTACTCTTGTCTTTTATTAGACATATTGCCAACTAAAGCACCCAAGATTTTCAACACACCAACTGATGGTTGGATTTCTTACTCCATAGCATTGACCCTCATCTTCAATGGACATTTCTTATAATAATTCTAATTTGCACAAATCCAACAAACAACAACCTTACTACTACTTTTTTCTTAGATCCATATGATAAATTTATCATGTCCTTAGTGTTATCACATTAATATGTCCTTAATATGTCCAAAATCAAGAGGGATATCACATTAAATTAGGTGGTTGACCACTAATATTGGTAATTACACCCTAGTCTAATTGTGCATCCAAAACTAAAGATATAAATTTTTATTTAGAACTTTGAATATGATGATGGACTACTAACTAACAACACGTGCACATGCAACTGAAGGTACAACCAAACAGGTACTTGTCAGATATTTCTTCATCAAGTGAGGAAAGATTAGGACAAATAGAGGCCAAAAATGTGACTGCATCTAGTAGATATGATAAGCAAACAAGGACCAGAGGTGAAAAAGTCAGAATAAAATTTTGTAGATGCATGAAATGTTTTCTTTCCGAAGGAGGATCATGCTCTTATGATGATGAGAGCATAGGAGACATAGAGGTTCTACTCAGGTATGTAATGCACCTCCTCGTTATGAAAACAACTCTGATAAGAGGTGCCAATTTTTTTTTTTTGTTTAAGGTGTGTGCACTCGTGTAAAAAGAAACAGACACACTAGACTCTACGACACCACCCGACGACTAACAAGACGCAACCACAATGATCACAACAAGAAGACATAAGGCGCATAACAAGTAACTGCAAGCACTTAAATGACATAGACATAAGGAAGAATCCATAATAGTAGATTTTACTATTTCTGCACAGGAAAGCAGGGTGTTTAATATTAGTTCTCTGCTCCAGAGAGAGAGAAGGTCAGATAGGCTCGTGGCCGACTGCTCAGGCAGAAACTAGTAATCTCTGTCAGGTGTGTCGCAAGAGTGGAAACCCTTCCTTTAAAGGGCCCGAGACTCTTGATACATCACTGGATTCTTTACACAAAAATTAATCAACAAAAGTAAAACTGACTACCCCTCCATCCTACCCTGCAATGGTTAGGACCTCCAAGACACATAAGCAATGCTCAAGCCCAGGTTCCCATCGATTTTAACCATTAAAGGTCTCAGGGCTGGCGACTGTTCTGAGGAACATGGAGGTGTCTATGTCCCACCCGACACAAGCAGACCAAGCAACAGAATGTATATAACCAAGTACAACAATAGTGAAGAATCGACCACATCCTCTACGATGCACACGTCAATTAATTGAAAATTCATTTAACAACAAATCCAATTTAACGCAATTCTAATACTAAAGCAATATCAATTGGTTGTACATACCCTTTCACTAAATCATAATGACTTAAGGTACTTAGCTCAGGACATTATATTTTATCTGTTATCAAGGATAAAACTTTCAACTTTACTCCATAAGATAAAGACCGCATTACATTTTTATTATGACAACTACATAAGGACAACACCTCCTTATGTGAATATATAGACACACAAGGATATGAATATATTTGGTCCCTTTTATTTACGAAAACCTTTATTCAGTGGGAAAAATATGTCCAAGTTTAAAGCATTCTTTTAATGGGGTATCGAAAATCCACTAGTTTGCATTAATCATAATTGGAGGAAGATTAAAAATATGAAAAATGGCACTTAGGTTTAGTTGTACAAATGAAATTCACAATTAGAGAGTTTTATCTTCTATAAGGTTTTCCTTAACCTTGACCCTTGACCTTGATAGTAAATGGAATAAAATCTCTCTTTTAGTGAAGAATAAAATGATTAAAGTCGACAATGATGAAGCACAATAAAATGATTGTAGGCAATGAATTACAATTTAGAAATGCAATTGTGAAGTATAACTTTATCAATGAAATGATTTTAACAACTGAATTGCCATTTAGAAATGCAATTGTAAAATAAGTTTTTTTTTGAGAATACAATGCATAGGAAGTGGAAATGTTTCTAAGCTAACAGTGCCATTAAATAACACTGCAATTACCTAACAGTTAAATAAATAACCATTGATGTTTCTAAGCTAACACTACCATTAAATAACACTGCAATTACCTAACAGTTAAATAAATAACCATTATATAATAGTTAAATAACAATTTAATAGATAATGATAAAATCAAATACATTGCATTTAACTAACCAATAAATAAAACTTATAAGATCAGCAGTAACTGCTTCCAGGAAGCAATGATTGGGAAGGTAGATGGCATTTAAATCTAATTAAGGTGGATGGCTTAGGACTGTCACCGACAAAGAGAGATCGCCAATATCTCAAAAGAGAAGGTAAATCATTTATTATCTCTCTGACAGCCCCATCTGGTATGACTCCTGCGCTTAAGAAAATAATAAAGGGAAACATCTAAATTTGAAAGGGCACTCGAAAAAGGAAGAAGATTCAAGTCAACCGATACTGTCAGAATGATTTATCCGACAACTTTCCAAGTCCCATGTGTGGACCGTTGGTGGGTGATGCTACCCACAGTCGCCATGCACAACCCAATTAATATAGCTGTGCATCAGTGCTGTATGACTCTGCCCACAGTTACCATATCGGCCATTGAATCTGGATATACAATAGGTAAATAGATAAGGGCAGGACCAGCGTGCACAAGAATATGAATCAAACTTAAATGGTTGTACTTAAGGCTCATATCAGTCATAAATCAACTGCATTTCGTTAATCAGAATTATTCCTTGCAGGTTTCGAAAGTGGTAAAAATGAAATTCCGCAATTCTGGAGTATTGTTTAACCCAGCTGTAAAGTTTCCACACTGTATCTACTATCTTAGCACACAACCAGACATCTGCACTTCTGCCTTAAGGGAACGGTGTTAAGGAAAACCGAAAACAAACTATACCAGCTTTAGTCACCCAACATCGGGTGATGAAACAACACGTGAAACCTAAATCGTCGGAACCCAAGATGTCAAGGCGTGGGTATACAAATTGAGTCAAGGAAAAATAAGTGTCTGGTTAGTCTCGTTCTGTTGACGCTTGAGTTCTGAACGCGGTTTAGTAACTAGGAATAGGGATTAACGGAACTAAGCCATCATCTGGCTTCATTCTCGTTCTGGTTGAGTTGCAATGAAAGGGATGCTTATATTAAACATTTTTACATATTAAATCCACTGGATTGAATTTAAATAATTGAACATCAAATAATTAATAACCAAAATATATTCTGCAAGGGAGAAAACGCAATACATTGAACTCAACAAAGAGGAAACGCATTACCATCTAACTCAGTCGCGCAGTACGCTAGGTTGAAATTTTCTGGCAAAGTCGAAATCAAGGAAGGGTATCATAGTCAAAAGCGAGGATAGAGGGGGAAAGATGACTACCAGGAGAAGGATCGAACGCTGTCACCACCAATAAGAAAAAAAGACAGTAAAGGTTGCCTTTAATAAGGAAATCTGGCCAGTAATGAGTCCATAAGTAGGAATAGATAGCCAAACAATGTCTGAGGTTGATCGCCACCTCCAGAAGCAAGGAAAATGAGAGGGTCTGCCCCACTATCTCACGCTGCCAAAAGGATTTCAATTACACAATCACTGATTGCCAAAAATGAAAATGCCAGAAGAGGGTTTTCTCGGGTAATCAATTGCAAAGGAGTGTGCCAGAAACAGTTTCCAGCGTGGTTGTACACAGTGAGATAAATCGTACAGGGATAGAACGAAATGATCACTACCAGGCTAGAGGTTACTCAAATGACACAGTAAAATTATAGCAATATTTAAAAATAGAACAATATGTCGGAGTAAGCAAATAAGAACAACCATTCAGCCCAACGAAAACCAACATCTATTGAAATTAAAAATTCATCCAACTAGATTACTATTACTCAAGCAGATCTAACCATATATCCAAATGCTTCCTCCTCTACCAGAAATAAAAATCATACCGTTGCCTTTTGCCCACTTTGGAAGACGTCCCGCGCTCCATGCCTCTCCCGCTCGCCGACCGTAGAGACCTCACCGGTACCTCCCAGCCAATCACTAGGGGTACTCTGCTTCTCCCTTAGCCCCCTAAGCCACAAAGGGGCCACACAAATCCAGAAGGTATGCCTAGCTTCCCAGCTCGCCTCACAAGGCTGAGCTACCACTCCAATACAAGCTGAGAAAATCCCAACTCCTCACAAGCAAAGAGTCAAGTCCAAATGCGGCAGTGTAACGTTACGCTAATAACCAATCCCCCATCTTCCTCATCTACCTTTCTTTTATAGAATTTTGAGACCCCCCCCTTGCCCTAAATCACATTTCATTTAATTTTTAATGAAAACCCTCTAAAAATTCTCTGTCTTACAAGTGTCACTCATCCCCCCACGTTTTTCCAAAATTATTTTCTTTAAATTTATTAAAAGGTTCATTTCCCTATTTTTATTATTCCCTTTCTTTCTTTCTTTTTTTTTTTAAAACCAAAAAGGTAAATGCGCTAATTAATCTTTTCATTTATTATTTATTTAATTATCTTTTGTTGTTTCACAAGTTAGGAAATAATTTCTTCTTTGCAAAATTTTAAAACCATTAGTTTTAATTTAATTCTTACTCTCATTATTTACCCCAAGAATTTGATGAAGACCTAACTATTACTTAAGTGGGTTTTTGTTTGAATTTTTATTTTTATGCTAGGGCCTTTTTCTTTAAGGTTACACTAAAATTTTTACCCTAGAAAAGTCTTAGGCTTAGGACTTAGATTCTGAGCTAGGCGACAATTGGTTAGGGAAGTTGTTTAAGGATTTCTTAAGGTGTTAATGTCTTAGGGCCATTTAGGTTTGTTTCTTCATCATCATCAACGCGATGTGCCCTTCAGGATGCACTATTTTCCCCAAGGGTGCCACTCGCCTCGTTCATTTCTTTCAAACGACGTGCCCTTTAGGATGCACCACGTGCTCCAAGGGTTCCACTCGCCAACTTGTGTTTCTTTTGCGTGACGTGCACTTCAGGATGCACCACGTGCTCCAAGGGTGCCACTCGCCAACCTAACTGATTGGTAGACATCCATAACCCCTAGAGTCAACACTCCGCCAGGTGAACTTGTGGGAGACTAAGGGCTCTAAGGAATAAGGCCCCCACCTTATTGCGCACCCCTTAGAATCATCATGAGCGACTGTCGCAGTCTGCCCTCACGGCATCATGGATCCTCTTGAACTAGGTAATCGTTAACCTACAGTTCGAGCCACGACGGGAGTGCTAGTAGGCGGTGGCAGGGCTGTTGTCCACCCCTCTCCCTCAACCTCTCTGGAAATCGTGTGTGGCCCCTTTACTCCATATGTGAGTCTGGTCGGCAA
>ML795905.1:212845-228638 GCA_009831015.1 Picea engelmannii
AAAGTCTTAGGCTTAGGACTTAGATTCTGAGCTAGGCAACAATTGGTTAGGGAAGTTGTTTAAGGATTTCTTAAGGCGTTAATGTCTTAGGGCCATCTAGGTTTGTTTCTTCATCATCATCAATGTGACGTGCCCTTCAGGACGCACTACGTGCTCCAAGGGTGCCACTCGCCTCGTTCGTTTCTTTCGCGCAACGTGCCCTTCAGGATGCACCACGTGCTCCAAGGGTGCCACTCACCAACTTGTGTTTCTTTTGCACGATGTGCCATTAAAGATGGACCACATGCTCCAAGGGTGCCACTCGCCAACTTGACTGATTGGTAGACATCTATAACCCCTGGAGTCAACACTCCGCCAAGTGAACTTGTGGGAGACTAAGGGCTCTAAGGAATAAGGCCCCCGCCTTATTGTGTGCCCCTTAGAATCATCGTGAGCGACTATCGCAGTCGGCCCTCATGGCATCGTGGATCCTCTCGAACTGGGTAATCGTGAACCTACAGTTCGAGCCACGACAGGAGTGCTAGTAGGTGGTGGTAGGGCTGTTGTCCACCCCTCTCCCTCAACCTCTCTGGAAATTGTGTGTGGCCCCTTTATTCCATATGTGAGTCTGGTCGGCAAGCTATCGTCAGCCTGCATCATCAACAATCGTTTCAGAACATGTTAATCATCAAATCATCAAATCAAAGAAATATCACAGTATATAAATCAACCCAATTAGAACACTCCCTGACTCAATCCGGAGTCCAAGGGATTCCACCGATGCCTCTGCATCATCAAGGTCCAAAACCCTCAACACTCAATAAAACTGAGTCAATAGCACCTGTCTACATCAAATAGTAAAACCTCATGTCATCTATCATAACGCATCATAATCAAGTATAAATGTTTTAACATCAGAAAAGTCCAGATCACTTGCGAGCAAGTGTCCTCAAATAATAAGTTTTCTCAGTGCGCCAGAGCGGGATGTTACATACACCCCCTCTTGGTCTAAACTTCATACCAAATTTTCTCAGTATAAATGCCGAAAATAAAAGTATCACAGTATCATAAGCCTATCTATCAAACAAAAATGGAAACTGCTGGCGCATATCATATGCGTCCTCCCAGGTCACCAAGTGCGAACTATAACTGTCCCACTCGACCTTGACCTGATCTACCGTTCAACATCGTAACTGTCGAACGCGATGATCTAAGATGTGGATCGGCTCAGCCGTGAGTGCTCCCTCATCTGATACCTATCGTCTCGAGCACAGTCGACTGGTGCTCTGCCTGGCGGTTATTCACCGCTGCATGAATCCGATGGGCCTTGCCCATATCTCCCACGGTAGTGGTTCCGGCTGATCCATATGCCCTGGTCCTCTCCACAAGATAGTCGCACTGGTAGTGTGGCTCCCCACACGTCCAACACCCCTTCTTCGGCCCAGTAGTCCTGGTACCCAAAGTAGAAGATGACTGCCCACCGGCCTGAAACCCTAGTCTGTTCTCCTGAACAGGCCTAAACTGCTGCTGCTGTGGGCGACGTTGTTGCTGGTGCTGTGGTCCTCGATAAGGTGTTCGCTGCTGAGGTGGTGGTCATCGGGGTGTAGCAAAAGTGGATCCCCTCTGGAAGCCACGATATCCCGGCATATGTCTCGCTGGTGTCTAATGCTGCAGTGTACCAGATGAACCCTGCCTGGATAGTCTTGCTGGAGTCCTGGTTTGACCCCTACTGATAAGCTCCTCCTCTGCTATGAGGTCCTTTTGGAAAACTTCATGCAAGGTTTGACGCATCAAGATCCTAACCTTTGCACGCAGGATGCCGTTAAGGCCAAACATGGACCGGTTGACCTTGAGTTTCTCTGTGTTAAGGTGCGGAGCATACCGGAGCAGCTCCATGCAACGTGCCTCGTACTCAGGCACCGTACGACCTCCCTATCATAATGCGTAGAACTCATTGAGCTAACGCTCAATGAATTCCTCAGAAAGGTACCTCTCTCGGAACCATTCCTCAAATAGTTCCCATGACACGTCTTCAACGACCATGTTCAGCTACGGCAGGAGTGTCTTCCACCATAGAAGAGCTCTCCCCTTTAGTAGAAAGACCGCCATGCGGACCTTCATGTTGGAGGTATAATCACGAAGTGCGAAGCACATCGCCATATTCTCCAACCAGGCCTCAGCGGCGGCGCCATCCGGGGCACCAAAGAAATCAGGAAATTTTACCTTCTCGAGTTCACGGTGAATGCTACCTGTAACGGTCAATGCGCGTGGCATAACCTCAGCGGGTGCTGGTGCCCTGGCCTCGTCTCTGTCCAATCGGTTGATCAGTGCCTCATACATGCACTGAAAGGACCTCATCATCTCGACCACATCTCCAACTGTTATCTGCTCCTGTCCGAGAACCTGCTCACCTCCTTGGGGGTTAGACCCCTCAGGTGTGGATGCTACTGGAGGCGTCACGCCTCCTCCCCTAGCACCCCATCGTCTGCCTCCATGACATCCTCTAACCATGATTACTTGCACGCACATAATCAACTCAATCAGCAACAGTATAATGAATCAAATCATGTCACGGAAGCTGTAGCGAATCCCAAGTTGCGGGTCGAACTAGCTCTGATACCATATGTAACGCGCCTCCTCGTTACGACAACAACTTTGATAATAGGTGCCAAATATATTTTTTTGTTTAAGGTGTGTGCGCTCGTGTAAAAAGAAACAGACACACTGGACTCTACGACACCACCCCATGACTAACAAGATGCAACCACGACGATCACAACTAGAAGACATAAGGCACACAACAAGTAACTACAAGCATTTAAACGACATAGACATAAGGAAGAATCCATAATAGTAGATTTTACTATTTCTGCACAGGAAAGCAGGGCGTTTAATCTTAGTTCTCTGCTCTAGAGAGAGAGAAGGTCAGATAGGCTATTGGCCGACTGCTCAGGTAGAAACTAGTAATCTCTGTCAGGTGTGTCGCAAGAGTGGAAACCCTTCCTTTAAAGGGCCTGAGACTCTTGATACGGCACTGGATTCTTTACACAAAAATTAATCAACAAAAGTAAAACTGACTACCCCTCCATCCTACCCTGGAATGGTTAGGACCTCCAAGACACATAAGCAACGCTCAAGCCCAGGTTCCCATCGGTTTTAACCATTTAAGGTCTCAAGGCTGGCGACTGTTCTGAGGAACATGGAGGTGTCTACGTCCCACCCGACACAAGCAGACCAAGCAACAAAATGTATATAACCAAGTACAACAATAGTTAAGAATCGACCACGTCCTATACGATGCACACGTCAATTAATTGAAAATTCATTTAACAACAAATCCAATTTAATGCAATTCTAATACTAGAGCAATATCAATTGGTTGTACATCCCCTTTCACTAAATCATAATGACTTAATGTACTTAGATCAGGACATTATATTTTATCTGTTATCAAGGATAAAACTTTCAACTTTACTCCATAAGATAAAGACCGCATTACATTTTTATTATGACAACTACATAAGGACAACACCTCCTTATGTGAATATATAGACACACAAGGATATGAATATATTTGGTCCCTTTTATTTATGAAATCCTTTATTCAATGGGAAAAATATGTCCAAGTTTAAAGCATTCCTTTAATGGGGTATCGAAAATCCACCAGTTTGCATTAATCATAATTGGAGGAAGATTAAAAATATGAAAAATGGCACTTAGGTTTAGTTGTACAAACGACCTTCACACTTAGAGAGTTTTATCTTCTATAAGGTTTTCCTTCACCTTGACCCTTGACCTTGATAGTAAATGGAATAAAATCTCTCTTTTAGTGAAGAATAAAATGATTAAAGTCAACAACGATGAAGCACAATAAAATGATTGTAGGCAATGAATTACAATTTAGAAATGCAATTGTGAAGTATAACTTTATCAATGAAATGATTTTAACAACTGAATTTCCATTTAGAAATGCAATTGTAAAATTTTTTTTTTTTTGAGAATACAATGCATAGGAAGTGGAGATGTTTCTAAGCTAACACTGCCATTAAATAACGCTGCAATTACCTAACAGTTAAATAAATAACCATTGATGTTTCTAAGCTAACACTGCCATTAAATAACGTTGCAATTACCTAACAGTTAAATAAATAACCATTGATGTTTCTAAGCTAACACTGCCATTAAATAACGCTTCAATTACCTAACAGTTAAATAAATAACCATTATATAATAGTTAAATAACAATTTAATAGATAACGATAAAATCAAATACATTGCATTTAACTAACCAATAAATAAAACTTATAAGATCAGCGGTAACTGCTTCCAGGAAGCAATGATTGGGAAGGTAGATGGCATTTAAATCTAATTAAGGTGGATGGCTTGGGACTGTCACTGACAAAGAGAGATCACCAATATCTAAAAAGAGAAGGTAAATCATTTATTATCTCTCTGACAGCCCCATCTGGTACGACTCCTGCGCTTAAGAAAATAATAAAGGGAAAAAACTAAATTTGAAAGGGCACTCGAAAAAGGAAGAAGATTCAAGTCAATCGATACTGTCAGAATGATTTATCCGACAAATATCCAAGTCCCATGTGTCAACCATTGGTGGGTGATGCTACCCACAGTCGCCATGCACTACCCAATTAATATAGTTGTGCATCAGTGTTGCATGACTCTGCCCACAGTTACCATATCGGCCACTGAATCCGGATATACAACAGGTAAATAGATAAGGGCAGGACTGGCATGCACAAGCATATAAATCAGACTTAAATGGTTGTACTTAAGTCTCATCTCAGTCATAAATCCACTGCATTTAGTTAATCAGAATTATTCCTTATAGGTTTCGAAAGTGGTAAAAATGAAATTCCATAATTCCGAAGTACTGTTTAACCCAGCTGTAAAATTTCCACACCATATCTACTATCTTAGCACACAACCAGACATCTTCACTTCTGACTTAAGGGAACGGTGTTAAGGAAAACCGAAAACAGACTATACCAGCTTTAGTCACCCAACGTCGGGTGATGAAACAACATGTGAAACCTAAATCGTCGAAACCCAAGATGTCAAGGCGTGGGTATACAAATTGAGTCAAGGAAAAAGAAGTGTCTGGTTAGTCTCATTCTATTCACACTCGAATTCTGAACACAGTTTAGTAACTAGGAATAGGGATTAACGGAACTAAGCCATCATCTAGCTTCATTCTCATTCTGGTTGAGTTGCAATGAAAGGGATGCTTATATTAAACATTTTTACATATTAAATCCGCTGGATTGAATTTAAATAATTGAACATCAAATAATTAATAACCAAAATATATTTTGCAAGGGGGAAAACGCAATACGTTGAACTCAACAAAGAGGAAATGCATTACCATCTAACTCAGTCGTGCAGTACGCCAGGTCAAAATTTTCTGGCAAAGTAGAAATCAAGGAAGGGTTTTATAGTCAAAAGCGAGGACAGAGGGGGAAAGATGACTGCCACCAGAAGGATCGAATGCTGTCACCACCAATAAGAAAAAAAAATAGTAAAGGTTGCCTTTAATAAGAAAATCCGACCAGTAATGAGTCCAGAAGTAGGAATGGATAGCCAAACAATGTCTGAGGTTGATCGCCACCTCCAGAAGAAAGGAAAATAAGAGGGTCTGCCCCACTATCTCACACCGCCAAAAGGATTTCAATTACACAATTACCGATTGCCAAAAACGAAAATTCCAGAAGGGGGTTTTCTCGGGTAATCAATTGCAAAGGAGTGTGCCAGAAACAATTTCCAGCGTGGTTGTACACAGTGAGCTAAATTGTATGGGGATAGAACGAAATGATCACTACCAGGCTAGAGGTTACTCAAATGACACAGTAAAATTACAGCAATATTTAAAAACACAAAAATCCGCTGGAGTAAGCAAATAAGAACAACCATTTAGCCCAACGAAAACCAACATCTGTTGAAATTAAACATTCATCCATCTAGATTACTATTACTGAAGTAGATCTAACCATATATCCAAATGCTTCCTCCTCTACCAGAAACAAAAATCATACCGTTGCCTTTCGCCCGCTTTGGAAGACGTCCCGCGCTCTGTGCCACGTCCCGCACTCCATGTCACTCCCGTTGGCCGACCGTAGAGACCTCACCGGTACCTCCCAACCAATCACTAGGGGTACTCTGCTTCCCCCTTAGCCCCCCAAGCCGCAAAGGGTCCACACAAATCTAGAAGGTATGCCTAGCTTCCCAGCTCGCCTCGCAAGGCTGAGCTACCACTCCAATACAAGCTGAGAAAATCCCAACTCCTCACAAGCAAACAGTCAAGTCCAAATCCGGCAGCGTAACGTTACGCTAATAACCGATCCCCCATCTTCCTCATCTACCTTTCTTTTATATAATTTTGAGACCCCCCCCTTGCCCTAAATCACATTTCATTTAAGTTTTAATGAAAACCCTCTAAAAATTCTTTGTGTTACAAGTGTCACTCATCCCCCCACGTTTCTCCAAAATTATTTTCTTTAAATTTATTAAAAGGCTAATTTCCCTATTTTTATTATTCCCTTTATTTATTTCTTTTTTTTTTTTAAACCAAAAAGGCAAATGTGATAATTAATCTTTTCATTTATTATTTATTTAATTATCTTTTGTTCTTTCACAAGTTAGGAAATAATTTCTTCTTTGCAAAATTTTAAAACCATTAGTTTTAATTTAATTCTTACTCTCATTATTTACCCCAAGAATTTTATGAAGACCTAACTATTACTTAAGTGGGTTTTTGTTTGAATTTTTATTTTTATGCTAGGCCCTTTTTCTTTAAGGTTACACTAAAACTTTTACCCTAGAAAAGTCTTAGGCTTAGGACTTAGATTCTGAGCTAGGGGACAATTGGTTAGGGAAGTTGTTTAAGGATTTCTTAAGGCATTAATGTCTTAGGGCCATCTAGGTTTGTTTCTTCATCATCATCAATGCGACGTGCCTTTCAGAACGCACTACGTGATCCAAGGGTGTCAGTCGCCTCAATCGTTTCTTTCGCACGACGTGCCCTTCAAGATGCACCACGTGCTCCAAGGGTTCCACTCGCCAACTTGTGTTTCTTTTGCACGACGTGCCCTTCAGGATGCACCACGTTCTCCAAGGGTGCCACTCGCCAACTTGACTAATTGGTAGACATCTATAACCCCTAGAGTCAACACTCCTCCAGGTGAACTTATGGGAGAATAAGGGATCTAAGGAATAAGGCCCCCGCCTTATTGCATGCCCTTTAGAATCATCGTGAGCGACTGTCGTAGTCTTCCCTCACAACGTCGTGGATCCTCTCGAACTAGGTAATATTTAACCTACAGTTCGAGCCACAGCGGGAGTGCTAGTAGGTGGTGGCAGGCCTGATGTCCACCCCTCTCCCTCAACCTCTCTGGAAATCATGTGTGGCCCCTTTAATCCATATGTGAGTCTGGTCGGCAAGCTATCGTCATCCTGCATCATCAACAATCATGTCAGAACATGTCAATCATCAAATCATCAAATCAATGAAATATCACAGTATATAAATCAACCCAATTAGCACACTCCCTAACTCAATCCGGAGTCCAAGGGGTTCCACTGATGCCTCTGCATCATCAAGGTCCAAAACCCTGCACACTCAATAAAACTGAGTCAATATAACCTATCTACATTAAATAGTAAAACCTCATGTCGTCTATCATAACGCATCATAATCGAGTATAAATGTTTTAACATCAAAAAAGTCCAGATCACTTGCGAGCAAGTGTCCTCAAATAATAATTTTTCTCAGTGCGCCAGAGCGGGATGTTACATACACTCCCTCTTGGTCTAAACTTCATCCTGAAGTTTCTCAGTATAAATGCCGAAAATAAAAGTATCACAGTAGCATAAGTCTATCTATCAAACAAAAATGGAAACTGTTGGCGCATATCATATGTGTCCTCCGAGGTCGCCAAGTGTGGAATATAACTGTCCCACTGGACCTTGATCTGATCTACCATTCGACATCATAACTGTCGAACGCGATGATCTAAGATGCAAATCGACTCAGCCGTGAGTGCTCCCTCATCTGATACCTGTCGTCTCGAGCACAGTCGACTGGTGCTCTACCTGGCGGTTATTCACCACTGCATGAATCCGATGGGCCTTGCCCATATCTCTCACGGTAGTGGGTTAGGCTGATCTGGATGCCCTAGTCCTCTCCACAGGATAGTCACACTGGTAGTGTGGCTCCCCACATGTCCAACACCCCTTCTTCATCCCAGTAGTCCTGGTACCCGAAGTAGAAGATGACTCCCCACCGGCCTGAAACCCTGGTCTGTTCTGCTGAACAGGCCTAAACTATTGTTGTTGCGGGCGACGCTGCTACTGGTGCTGTGGTCCTCGATAAGGTGTCCGCTGCTGAGGTGGTGGTCGTCGGGATGTAGCAAAAGTGGATCCCCTCTGGAAGCCACGATATCTCGGCATATGTCTCGCTGGTGTCTGATGTTGCAGTGTACCAGATGAACCCTTCCCGGCTAGTCTCATTGGAGTCCTGGTCTAACCCCCACTTATAAGCTCCTCCTCTACTATGAGGGCCTTTTAGACAGCGTCATGCAAGGTTTGAGGCATCAAGATCCTAACCTTTGAACGCAGGCTACCGTTAAGTTCAAACACGAACCGGTTGACCTTGAGTTTATCTGTGTTAAGGTGCAGAGCATATCGGAGCAGATCCATGAAACGTGCCTCGTACTCGGGCACCGTACGACCTCCTTATTGTAATGCATTGAGCTCATTGAGTTGACGCTCAATGAATTCCTCAAAAAGGTACCTCTCTCGAAACCATTCCTCAAAAGTTCCCATGACACGTCTTCAACGGCCATGTTCAGCTGTGGCAGGAGCGTCTTCCACCATAGAAGAGTGCTCCCCTTCAGTTGAAATACCGTCATCCGGACCTTCATGTTGGAGGTATAATCGCGAAGTGTGAAGCACATCGCCATATTCTCCAACTAGGCCTCGGCGGCGGCACCATCCGGGGCACCAAAGAACTCGAGAAATTTTACCTTCTCGAGTTCACAGTGAATGCTACCTGTAATGGTCGGTGCACGCAGCAAAACCTCAGTGGGTGCCGGCGCCCTGGCCTCATCTCTGTCTAATCGGCTAATCAGTGCCTCAGACATGCGCTTAAAGGACCTCATCATCTCGACCATGTCTCCAACTGCTATCTTCTCCTGTCCAAGAACCTACTCCCCTCCCTGGGGGTTAGACCCCTCAGGCGTGGATGCTACTGGAGGCGTCACGCCTCCTCCCCTAGCACCTCGTCGTCTCCCTCCACGGCATCCTCTAACCATGATTGCCTGCATGCACACAATCAACTCAATCAACAACAGCATAATCAATCAAATCATGTCATGGAAGCCGTAGCGAATACCAAGTCGCGGGTCAAACTGGCTCTGATACCATATGTAACACTCCTCCTCATTACGACAATAACTCTGATAACGGGTGCCAAATTTTTTTTTTTGTTTAAGGTGTGTGTGCTCGTGTAAAAAGAAATAGACACACTGGACTCTACGACACCACCCGACGACTAACAAGACGCAACCACAAGGATCACAACAAGAAGACATAAGGTGCACAACAAGTAACTGCAAGCATTTAAATGACATAGACATAAAGAAGAATCCATAATAGTAGATTTTACTATTTCTGCACAGGAAAGCAGGGCGTTTAATCTTAGTTCTCTGCTCCAGAGAGAGAGAAGGTCAGATAGGCTATTGGCCGACTGCTCAGGCAGAAACTAGTAATTTCTGTCAGGTGTGTTGGAAGAGTGGAAACCCTGCCTTTAAAGGGCCCGAGACTCTTGATACAACACTGGATTCTTTACACAAAAATTAATCAACAAAAGTAAAACTGACTACCCCTCCATCCTACCCTGCAATGGTTAGGACCTCCAAGACACATAAGCAATGCTCAAGCCTAGGTTCCCATCGATTTTAACCATTTAAGGTCTCAGGGCTGGCGATTGTTCTGAGGAACATGGAGGTGTCTACATCCCACCCGATACAAGCAGACCAAGCAACAGAATGTATATAACCAAGTACAACAATAGTTAAGAATTGACCACGTCCTCTACGATGCGCACGTCAATTAATTGAAAATTCATTTATCAGCAAATCCAATTTAACGCAATTCTAATACTAAAGCAATATCAATTGGTTGTACATCCCCTTTCACTAAATCATAATGACTTAAGGTACTTAGCTCAGGACATTATATTTTATCTGTTATCAAGGATAAAACTTTCAACTTTACTCCATAAGATAAAGACCGCATTACATTTTTATTATGACAACTACATAAGGACAACACCTCCTTATGTGAATATATAGACACACAAGGATATGAATATATTTGGTCCCTTTTATTTACGAAAACCTTTATTCAATGGGAAAATATGTCCAAGTTTAAAGCATTCCTTTAATGGGGTATCGAAAATCCACTAGTTTGCATTAATCATAATTGGAGGAAGATTAAAAATATGAAAAATGGCACTTAGGTTTAGTTGTACAAACGACCTTCACACTTAGAGAGTTTTATCTTCTATAAGGTTTTCCTTAACCTTGACCCTTGACCTTGATAGTAAATGGAATAAAATCTCTCTTTTAGTGAAGAATAAAATGATTAAAGTCAACAATGATGAAGCACAATAAAATGATTGTAGGCAATGAATTACAATTTAGAAATGCAATTGTGAAGTATAACTTTATCAATGAAATGATTTTAACAACTGAATTTCCATTTAGAAATGAAATTGTAAAACAAGTTTTTTTTTGAGAATACAATGCATAGGAAGTGGAGATGTTTCTAAGCTAACACTGCCATTAAATAACATTGCAATTACCTAACAGTTAAATAAATAACCATTGATGTTTCTAAGGTAACACTGCCATTAAATAACACTGCAATTACCTAACAGTTAAATAAATAACCATTATATAATAGTTAAATAACAATTTAATAGATAACGATAAAATCAAATACATTGCATTTAACTAACCAATAAATAAAGCTTATAAGATCAGTGGTAACTGCTTCCAGGAAGCAATGATTGGGAAGGTAGATGGCATTTAAATATAATTAAGGTGGATGGCTTGGGACTGTCACCGATAAAGAGAGATCGCCAATATCTAAAAAGAGAAGGTAAATCATTTATTATCTCTCTGACAGCCCCATCTGGTACGACTCCTGCGCTTAAGAAAATAATAAAGGGAAACAACTAAATTTGAAAGGGCACTCGAAAAAGGAAGAAGATTCAAGTCAACCGATACTGTTAGAATGATTTCTCTGAGAACTATCCAAGTCCCATGTGTCAATTGTTGGTGGGTGATGCTACCCACAGTCGCCATGCATGACCCAATTAATATAGATGTGCATCAGTGTTGTATGACTCTGCCTACAGTTACCATATCGACCATTGAATCCAGATATACAACAGGTAAATAGATAAGGGCAGGACCGGCCTACACAAGCATATAAATCAGACTTAAATGGCTGTACTTAAGGCTCATCTCAGTCATAAATTAGCTGCATTTCGTTAATCAGAATTATTCCTTGTAGGTTTCGAAAGTGGTAAAAATGAAATTCTGTAATTCCGGAGTACTGTTTAACCCAGCTGTAAAATTTCCACACCGTATCTACTATCTTAGCACACAAACAAACATATTCACTTCTACCTTAAGGGAACGGTGTTAAGGAAAACCGAAAACAGACTATACCAGCTTTAGTCACCCAACGTCGGGTGATGAAACAACACGTGAAACCTAAATCGCCAGAACCCAAGATGTCAAGGTGTGGGTATACAAATTGAGTCAAGGAAAAAGAAGTGTTCGGTTAGTCTCGTTCTATTCATTCTCGAGTTATGAACGCGGTTTAGTAACTAGGAATAGGGATTAACAGAACTAAGCCATCATCCGGCTTCATTCTCGTTCTGGTTGAGTTGCAATGAAAGGGATGCTTATATTAAACATTTTTACATATTAAATCCGTTGGATTGAATTTAAATAATTGAACATCAAATAATTAATAACCAAAATATATTCTGCAAGGGAGAAAACGCAATACGTTGAACTCAACAAAGAGGAAATGCATTACCATCTAACTCAGTCGCGCAGTACGCCAGGTCAAATTTTTTTGGCAAAGTCGAAATCAAGGAAGGGTATCATAGTCAAAAGCAAGGACAGAGGGGGAAATATGACTGCCAACAGAAGGATCGAACGCTGTCACCACCAATAAGAAAAAAAAAATAGTAAAGGTTGCCTTTGATAAGGAAATCCATCCAGTAATGAGTCCAGAAGTAGGAATAGATAGCCAAACAATGTCTGAGGTTGATCACCACCTCCAGAAGCAAGGAAAATAAGAGGGTCTTCCCCACTATCTCATGCAGCCAAAAGGATTTCAATTACACAATCATCGATTGCCAAAAACGAAAAATGCCAAAAGGGGGTTTTCACGGGTAATCAATTGCAAAGGAGTGTGCCAGAAACAGTTTCTAGCATGGTTGTACACAGTGAGCTAAATTGTACGGGGATAGAATGAAATGATCACTACCAGGCTAGACGTTACTCAAATGACACAGTAAAATTACAACAATATTTAAAAACACAACAATCCCCTGAAGTAAGCAAATAAGAACAACCATTCAGCCCAACGAAAACCAACATCTATTGAAATTAAACATTCATCCATCTATATTACTATTACTCAAGCATATCTCACCATATATCCAAATGCTTCCTCCTCTACCAGAAATAAAAATCATACCGTTGCCTTTTGCCCGCTTCGGAAGACGTCCCGCACTGCGTGCCGCTCCCGCTCGCCGACCGTAGAGACCTCACCGGTACCTCCCAGCCAATTGCTAGGGGTACTCTGCTTCCCCCTTAGCCCCTTGAGTCACAAAGGGGCCACACAAATCCAGAAGGTATGCCTAGCTTCCCAGCTCGCCTCGCAAGGCTGAGCTACCACTCCAATACAAGCTGAGAAAATCCCAACTCCTCACAAGCAAACAGTCAAGTCCAAATCCGACAGCGTAACGTTACGCTAATAACCGATCCCCCATCTTCCTCATCTACCTTTCTCATATAGAATTTTGAGACCCCCCCCTTGCCCTAAATCACATTTCATTTAAGTTTTAATGAAAACCCTCTAAAACTTCTCTATCTTACAAGTGTCACTCATCCCCCCACGTTTCTCCAAAATTATTTTCTTTAAATTTATTAAAAGGCTCATTTCCCTATTTTTATTATTCCCTTTCTTTCTTTCTTTCTTTTTTTAAAACCAAAAAGGTAAATGTGCTAATTAATCTTTTCATTCATTATTTATTTAATTATCTTTTGTTCTTTCACAAGTTAGGAAATAATTTCTTCTTTGCAAAATTTTAAAACCATTAGTTTTAATTTAATTCTTACTCTCATTATTTACCCCAAGAATTTTATGAAGACCTAACTATTACTTAAGTGGGTTTTTGTTTGAATTTTTATTTTTATGCTAGGGCCTTTTTCTTTAAGATTACACTAAAATTTTTACCCTAGAAAATTCTTAGGCTTAGGACTTAGATTCTGAGCTAGGCGACAATTGGTTAGGGAATTTGTTTAAGGATTTCTTAAGGCATTAATGTCTTAGGGCGATCTAGGTTTGTTTCTTCATCATCATCAACGCGACGTGCCCTTCAGGATGCACTACGTGCTCCAAGGGTGCCACTCGCCTTGTTCATTTCTTTCGTGTGACGTGCCCTTCAGGATGCACCACGTGCTCCAAGGGTGCCACTCGCCAACTTGTGTTTCTTTTGCATGACATGCCCTTCAGGATGCACAATGTGCTCCAAGGGTGCCACTCGCCAACTTGACTGATTGGTAGACATCTATAACCCCTGGAGTCAACACTCTGCCAGGTGAACTTGTGGGAGACTAAGGGCTCTAAGGAATAAGGCCCCTGCCTTATTGCGCACCACTTAGAATCATCGTGAGAGACTGTCATAGTCTGCCCTCACGGCATCGTGGATCCTCTCGAACTAGGTAATCGTTAACCTACAGTTTGAGCCATGGCAGGAGTGCTAGTAGGCGGTGGCAGGGTTGCTGTCCACCCCTCTCCCTCAACCTCTCTGGAAATCGTGTGTGGCCCCTTTACTCCATATGTGAGTCTGGTCGGCAAGCTATCGTCAACCTGCATCATCAAAAATCATGTCAGAACATGTCAATCATCAAATCATCAAATCAATGAAATATCACAGTATATAAATCAACCCAATTAGAACACTCCCTGACTCAATCCGGAGTCCAAGGGGTTCCACCGATGCCTCTGCATCATCAAGATCCAAAACCCTTCACACTCAATAAAACTAAGTCAATAGAACTTGTCTACATCAAATAGTAAAACCTCATGTCGTCTATCATAACGCATCATAATCAAGTATAAATGTTTTAACATCAGAAAAGTCTAGATCACTTGTGAGCAAGTGTCCTCAAATAATAAGTTTTCTCAGTGCGCCAGAGAAGGATGTTACAAGGTATAAGCATCTGGTGAAACAATGGGTACCTAAGGAACTACCTCTTATAGATGTTGACTTCATTTTCAACAATAGGACATATCGCATTGCACCCTTCTCCCTGCATGGCTTGGGGATATTTTTCATGGATGGAATAATTGTAAAATACAATACAGTAACTGAATTGATGGACTATGTTGGACCGTGTTACAATTATAATGATTGGATGTGGTTGGTCCGGTACATGTGAATTATGCGGAGATATGCACTTGCCGCAAATTATATACAGCTAATAAACAAGGATAAAAATAAGGGAGCGACTATATATATTGATGGAAGTGTAACATCCCGCTCTGGCGCACTGAGAACACTTATTATTTGAGGACACTTGCTCGCAAGTGATCTGGACCCTTTTTGATGTTAGACCTTTTATATATGATTATAATGTGATTGATATATGACATGATGTGTTATTATTTGATGTACACAGGTGCTATTGACTCAGTTTTATTGAGTGTGCAGGGTTTTTGACCTTGAGGATGCAGAGGCATCGGTAGAACCCCCTTGGACTCCGGACGTAGTCAGGGAGTGTGCTTTTGGGTTGATATGTTTATTATGATGTTTCATTTGGTTTGATGATCTGATGTTGATATTTCTGACATGGTTATTGGTGATGCAGGCTGACGATAGCTTGCTGACTTGACTCACATATGGAGTAAAGGGGCCACACACGATTGCAGAGAGGTTGAGGGAGAGGGGTGGACAGTAGCCCTGCCACCGCCTGCTAGCACTCCCGCCATGGCTCGAACTGTAGGTTAACGATTACCTAGTGTGAGAGGACCCACGATGTCGTGAGGGCCGACTGCGATAGTCGCTCACGATGATTCTAAGGGGCGTGCAATAAGGCAGGGGACTTATTCCTTAGAACCCTTAGTCTCCTACTAGTTCACCTGGCGAAGTGTTGACTCCAGGGGTTATATAGGTCTACCAATCAGTTCAGTCGGCGAGTGGCACCCTTGGAGCACGTGGTGCATCCTGAAGGGCACGTCACACAAAAGAAACTCAGTTGGCGAGTGGCACCCTTGGAGCACGTGGTGCATCCTGAAGGGCACATCGCCAAAAGAAATTCCAGAGGTGAGTGGCACCCTTGGCACACGTGGTGCGACCTGAAGGGCACGTCGCGATAAAGGTGGTTGGAGGAGTCAGCCTAATTAGCCCTAAGTCTTCAGCACCTGAATAAAACCTTAAGCATTACCCTTAACCAATCGTCGCCTAGCTCAGAGTCTAAACCCTAAG
>ML795905.1:229554-240559 GCA_009831015.1 Picea engelmannii
AGCAGACTTGAGTGGTAGCTCAGCCTTGGAGGCGAGCTGAGGAGCTAGTTACTCTCTGGTTGTGTGTGGCCCCTTTGCGGCTCGGGGGGATGAGGGGGAAGAAGAGTACCCCTAGCGTTTGGCTGGGAGGTACCGGTGAGTTCGTTGCGGTCGGCAAGCAGGAGCAGGAGCGGCAGGAGAAAGAAATTGTCGCGGCAAGCAAATAAGGCAAAGGTATGTTCCTAAACTGAGTAGGGTAGAATGCATGGTGAGTTATTGCTGAGATTGTGATTGTATAGATGTAAATGTCCTTAACTCAGAAAAATTCTCATTTTTATAATCAGTTCAGTTAGTCTTACTGGTAAATATGTATGGGGTTCAGGTTATTTCGTTTCTGTTTCATCTGGCTCAGTTTATGGAAAAAAAAAAATATTTGATGGGACGTGTGGTTACTGTTGGGTGCATTGGGTGAGTGCTGGGCAGTGGGGTTTCGTTTTTTGGTATTGGACGTTGTTTTTCAATGGATTTCCTTTTGGTGCAATGGTCGAGTTTTCCTGGATGAACAGGGTTAAAAATCCTTGCGTTTTATTTTTTTTTACTGTTATTTATTGCGTTCATACCATCGTTTTTGTTGGGCGAATAGTCTTGTTGTTTATTCCTTATGCTATTTGTTACGTGTAAGTAATAAGGCAATGATTATCATAGTTCCGGTGGATTTATTCTTAAGTTATTTGGTTATGCGATAAATAATGCCAAATGATTATAGTTGTTCCTGTGTTTTATTCTTAGGTTATTGGGTCATGTGATAAATAATGCGGAAGGGATTATAGTTGTTCCTATTGTTTTATTCTTAAGTTATTGGTTACAAATGATGCCGAAATGACTACAGTCGCTCTGTTGTTTTATTCTTGTGTTAACTGTTATGTGATAAGTAATGATGTTTCCTGCACCGTTCATACTCTATGGGTTGGGAGGGATTAAGTTTACAATCCATAGTTACTAATAACGTCATAGAATAAACTTGAATGGAGTTGGTTACTGTCTTTTAATGCCTTTGTGTATAAGGTTCATCCCCAGTTAAGAAAATATATCTGTACGTTGAGCCCGTCAGCCCCTGTCCACGCTGATCCTGGCGATTGAGGTGCAGTTATTCATCAGTGTAGCTCGGCCTTCGCTTTTGTTGTGGTTTAGGTTCTTTTTCCTTGCGTTGAATTTGATGCAGAACTTACCCAAATGTTTATTATATTCCTTCATGTAGGTAAATGCAAGACTAGTTCTTTTTAAAGGAATGGATCTCGTCAGGATTAAACAAATGGTCGCCCTGTCTGGTTACTCATTGTCGGTTCCAGCTCATTTTAAAAGTCACGACCCCATTTACCCTTTTCACAGTTTGTAATACTGGCAGTGACCTCCCTTACTGCCCAGCTCATTGTTGTATTTTCTTTATTGATCAGTTGGGGAGTGCGACTATTGCACAGACCACGTGGAGGCCCTCGTGGGCTCTCCTCCCCAGGACTCCCTGCGAATTGCGAAGGTCGTAATAGGTTTTGGGATGTTTGTTGCTGCCCACTACTCCCTCCTGTGATTGTTGTGAGTTTTTCTTGATTCACTGTGTCGTTATGCACTCTATTGTGATGGTCGTGCAATAGATTCGATCCACTGACCGGTTCATTGTCAGTTGGTGCATCTTGCAATGAGCTTATCCAATATATAAATTCGAGACAATTTAATTCCTGAAAAAAGTACAAAACAACTTTATAACATGGCAACAGAAATAACGCTCAGGAGTAGGTGAACGCTGGGATCCCGGGGAAATTAAAGGACCTGACTACTGTAAAAGATTTATGCGACTGCCAGTTAGGGTTTCATTCCAATCAAAATCAATTATAAAATCAATATTAATTTATTCCTGTATTGCAACCGGAGTATTAACGAGCAACATTAGTTAATTATTAAACCATGAATAGGTTATTATTTAGTCCGATTTGGGGTTGTATGATAAGAGTTCCAATTTTTATCAAAATTGATTGAAAAACCAATATCATTTTAACTCAGTGTTGCAACCGAAATTTTAAAAGGGGCAACTTTATTTTAGTTGTTGAAATGTACAGTTTCTTAATTAGTCAATTTGGTTGTAGGTAAAAGCTTTTTTTTTATAAATTGATTGTGAAGTAAATAGGCTTAAATAATCCTGTTGTGAGCGTGCGACACCGACTCCTCAGAATGAGCTTGTAATGAATGTGGTACTTGCTTATTAACTCTTGGGAATAAATTGTATTGATAAACGGACAAAACCCTAATTACGGGATTCGAGGGTTGCAGATTCATTGTTGGTTAAACATATTAACTTTGGTTGTCGGGCATATGATTTAGACAATTCGTGGCGTTGATATTTAATTTGTGCTTATTTATATAATGGAATATTGCCTAATTTGCAATAGAATACTTGTGTAAACTGTAATAAAAGTATTTGTTTACCTTGCGAGGTTAATGAAGAAGACGAATCGAATGATTATAAATTTTAATTATTGTCATTTTAACGTTTTATCTTTGTCCTTTTTAATAATGTCCTCCTTAATTACTTGACATTTTAATATGGTTGTCCTTACTTTCGCCGTCCTTAAATAGGTGATGGTATTGTCCATTTGCAATAGGAAGCTACTTGTATACTTGTTGTTACTTATTATGATGACACCTTGTTCCCTTAAATATTGATATGCTAGAGGTGGCATTTTAATTATTTTTATATAGGGATCCTTTTAAAATAGTGCTATTTAAACCCTTTACCCTTAAATAGAGTAATGGTATAGCTTGGCAATGCAAACATCATGGTTTAATTTACTTAATTGCCGTGGTAACGCTCGTTAAATTACAAGGATGATAATTGTTTAAATTGCGATGTTAATAATGAGGTTGAATTGAATTATTAATAATTGTTAATGTGCAATAAGTACCCATGTTGTCAGCAATGTCATATTGTTTAAATTGAGCGCATTGATATTAAATAGTAATATTAATATTGTTGAGCCACAATTTTAATGATTGCTTATTTGCTTTGGTAATTCCTGTTCGAATGGCAATATTGGTAATGGTTGATTCGCAAAATAAATAATTGCTTTATTGCCTTGGTACTAATAATTAAATTGTAATAATAAGGTTGTTTAATCTGCCAGGGCAATGATGAGGTGGATTCGCAAAATTAATATTGGGTTAATGTACAACGTTAGTACTTGGTTACATTGCAGGGATGATGTGGTTGATTGACAGTGCTAAAGATAAATGCTTCACTGCAATATTAATATTTGCTTAGTTGCCATGGTAACACTAGTTAAATTGCAAGATTAATAATTGTTTTACTTAGCATGTTAATAATGAGGCCAATCGCAATGTTAATAATTGCTTACTTGAAATGTTCATGATGGAGTTAAATTGCAAGGATGATCTTCGTTTAAATTGAAGTGCTGATGACAATGTCTAATTTGCAATGCTATTGTTGTTAGGTTATTAGAATGTCTGGTAATTAAACGGGTAGGAAGGGCAAGTTAATGAGGAGAATGTAATGTCGGGGGTTTACCATTAGGGTATGGATGTTGTTGCTCCTTATGGCAATTTTATAAAAATGCAATGTGTCATGCTTATTGTTTGTCCCTGATCTTGCAGTACTTGGTGGTTTTGTAGTGTGTAGTCTGTCCGTGTCGGGCGGGATATAGACTCCTCTTGTAGCTTAGTATTGGTCTGTGTGTAATCCGGTGGAAGGAATCCAGTGCCGTATCAAGAGTCTCGGGCTGTTTAAAGGCACAGTTCCACTCTTGCGACACCCTCTGAGCCGTATCAATAGTCTCGGGTTGTTTAAAGGCACAGTTCCACTACTGCGACTCTACTGTCGGATTCTTTCATTCTGTGACAGTACTATGCCTAACCCCTGGTGTCTGCCTCTGCCTACAGACGCTAGTTGCCGCCTCACGTCCGGGGCGTTTGCTTCTTGTTTTCACTATGATATGTCGGGTCGTCCTTATTGTGTTCGTCTTACTTGCGTCCTGTTGGTTCGAGTGTTGACGTAGAGTCGAGGGGGTTGTTTCTTCTACACACGCGCACACACTTTAACAAAAAAAAAAAAAATCACCAGTCGACTGAGTAGTTGTCCTTAGCTAGGAGGGTTGTTACAGGAAGGCCTAAGGCTTCCAGCAATATCACAGGGTTTATAAATAGCACATGACCCGGGACAACAAACAAACAACCGAATTGCATATATGAGGGACGTGAAGAGAATCAAGTAGTCCTGTGCGCAATAAAAATGATAGCTCTCGGGGAAGAGTTATTAGTGGATTGCCATTTGAATCAAATAGAATCATTGACTAATAGTGTGCAGGTTCTTATGTAACACTTCTTTAAGAAACCTCTACTAATTGCATTATATTTTTTTATTATCTTTAACATTGTTTTTTTCTTATCATTAACAATTTTTTAAATATTTGGGGATTCTAATTATATTATAATGTGGCAGGATGATCGTGGAAAAGGGCCAACTGCAGAACATGTAAATGATTATCAATTTTCACTTTCATTTTACGTTGTTTTTATTATTTGCTTATATAATTTTATTAAAATAACATTGTTTTTGTTGAAATTATATGTAGTCCGCAGGCCATGTTGATCATGATTCTGCCAATGAGGAGGGGTTTTATTCATCCGTTGATCTGATGGTCTTAATAAAAAAAAATATCATTAAAGATAACAAGGAACTTGCTAGCTTCTTAGATCATCCACATCAAACTCCCTGACGTCAAAGAAAAGATCAAGCTCCTTATGTCACAACTTAACACATATACGGTAATAACCATAATTTAAAGTGTTTTTTTTTAATGTACTCATATGTTCAATTATGATACTTTGTTCTTTAACTTTTACACTATCTCACGAAGAAAAAAAAAAAACTTTTTTATAAAGACATTTTTGGATCCTGTTCAACCCGGTGTTGGTAGTAGTGGCGCTACAGAGATGCTACAAAGTCCTGATGCGAGAGGTCATATAGCAACTAGAGTACTATTTACTTCTCCATCTTCCATGCCTAATTTAGATAGGATCCATGACATGCACCGCCAAACATCCACACCTCGATCAGAGTCTAAAGATGGTGGCAGAGATGAGGATCATAGTGATGTGGTTGAGATGGTTGCATTTCCTGGAGCTAGATGTGTGACAAGCACAGAGACCCTTCCGTGCACATTTTTGGTTGACGATAATAGACTTCCATTAAAACAATCAAGATTCCTAGGTAGTTTTAATTCATATTTTAATTGTTTAATGTTGTCCTTCTCATACATAAATCATCTAGATTATTAATTTTAAATTAGTGATCATATCTTTTTGTGTGTAGGAAATGACCATTTTTATAGGCACCTAGAGAGCAAGACCTTGTTGATTTTTTGGGCAACCTTACACATGAGGTGGAATTGCTAGAATTCCAACCTCAAAAAGGAACTTATGGATTATCTTGAAAGCCTCTTTGGAGAAGACACGTTCAATAAAAAAAGAGGTCACCTCTGCAACGGGTGAATATTTAAAATATACATAGGATGTTTATAGACGAAGCTTGGCAGGAAATCCTAGGTATGAGCATCCTCCCTCAATTCCAGAGAGGGAGTGGAAGGTGATCATTGATGATGCAAAAGAGAAGATTTTGAAAAAATTAGGAAAGCAAATAACTGGTACACCAAGGTAAATTACAAGTTTTTGATTTCAATACCATCTTTATTTTTCTTTAGATCTAAATAAAAGTGTGGTTATATATAACATACTTGAAAAATTTGATGATAGGTTTCCTGACACTTCGAAGGAAACCAAAGCAAGGATTGTGAAACATGGCCAACACAAGCTAGGCCAGGGTGGCTACTCAAGGTTACAGTCACGAATCGTAAGTACCCAAACATCTTAATAATATTACTTGTATCACCTTACAACTTTAAGGTAATTGCAGCCAAAAACATTAAAAAACCATACCCTTATGCAATGTAGGGCCTCCAACTTGGTTACAAGCATGGTTATAAAGTCATGGTTGATAGTAGGAAAATCATGGGGCAGACCCCAAGATCCAATTTGCGGGATAAGATAAATAAATCTCAATCCACATTAACCTTTCATTACTTATAAAATACGTAAATGTTTGATATCGTCCATAATTTAATGTCTTAATTTGTTTTAATCAATGGAGAAGCACTATCAACGAAACAATTAGTACTGGACAATAGAGCGTTGATAGTGCAACATAGCTAGAAGATCATGGTGCTCCCCAACAGCCCCATCCCAGTGAGGTGCAGCCCCAAGATGTTCCTGTGACTGAGGTCCATGACGGTAAAATGTCTATATATTAATCATATACTTAAAAATTTTGTACTTCTAAATTTTGATGTTTCAATGGCATAGAATGTCATAGTTGATCCTCCTCAACCTAAATATCAGGTGAATAGGCCGGTAGCCATTCGAACGGTGTCGACTAGAGGACCAGGTAAATAATTACATTGCATAGTTTTTTTTTAATATTAATGAACTACTTCAATGATATTTAAAAATTGACCATATAAATTTAACATTTTTTATTTTTGTAGGTGATGGCCCCTCACAGCAGCATCCATGCCATGGGTACGAGACCAGGCGTACTCGGCGTGAAAGGACTGAAACAACACCAGCTGCTGAAGAGCACCCAGTAAACGAAGACATGAAGATGGATGAATTACTTAAGACCTGGAAAGCACAAAAGAAGACTAAAATAAATTCATGATGTCATGTAATAATTTTATAAGACAGTTAGATGTACATTATATAGATGAACATGTAATGATGCATTTAATGCATTGACATTATGGGTAATTTTTCATCTGATAATATACACAAGGCTATTTCTATGGCTTGTATATATCTGTGAATGTAATTTTTTTATACACTTAATGATAATTTCATCTTCTCTTATAAGACTTGGTATATATTGATTCAATACTCCTTGATTCAAGACATGAGAATGAAAGCAAGACCTGGTGCCTTGTGCTTGGGCTATGGAGTCTAGGCAACAAATAGAACTTGAATATGCAATATGCAACTTCCAAAATCTTGTGACATGATATATGAAACCTTTGAAAGTCTTGTGACATGTGACATGTGGCAAAGCATCTTTTTCCAAGCAATGTGCAAACTTTAAACTTGGTGCAACATGCAAAAAGAAATTTTTGGGAAGATGCAATAATAAGTTTTAAGGATTAAACATGAGGGGTTGGAAATGGCCATGTCAATCATTTTATAATATTTTTTCAGAGCATTACCCTTCTTTTCATTGTGTCTCGCATGACAAAGAAACAAAATCACATTGCCATTGTCAATTTATATGTGGAGGGTTATTCAAGGTTTCAAGACTTTCTTCATATTTTCCTACTTTATTCCTCTCATACCCATGTTAATACATATAGAGGTCCATGATATAAACACTCATTGTTATAATGTTGACATAAATTCCAATCTTCACTTTGTCGATTATAGGGCACAATTTTGGCAACAATTTAATGTTTTTAGTTCCATGAAATTTATTTTGTTTCTTCAACAACATTAAGGATTAAACATGAGGGGTTGGAAATGGCGATGTCAAAATTTACTCTTTCACACATGTGCATCATCTCAATCTTCATGTCTACAATATGTGGAGGGTTATTCAAGGTTTAAACACTTTCTTCATATTTTCATACTTTATTCTTCTCATGGTGATGTTAATCCATATAGAGGTTCATGATATAAACACTCATTGTTCTAATGCTGACATAAATTTAAATCTTCACTTTTTTTATTAGAGGGCACAATAATGGAAACCATGAGAGAGTTTTGACCATATGTCAACTAATTTGTCCCTTTAAAAAAACTCCATTGATGTGCAAGGGAGAACTATGTCTATGAGAGGTCCTCTACATATTGAAATATTGATAATTAGTTCATGAAAGTGTCCTACATATTGAAATATTGATAATTAGTTCATGAAAGTGTCCTACATATTGAAATATTGATAATAAGTTCATGAAAGTGTCCTACATATTGAAATACAAATTTGGTGGACCCAGCAAACAAATTATTTACCACAAAATGACACTTCCATCAACAAAGAAATAGATGGGATAGTACGTTGAAGTCATTGAGCCAACACAATGGACTCGGTAGTTGACTAGGATGGAAATCCATGAAAGCATCCAGAGACAAGCCCTATTAGGGAGCCACAATAATCCTTGAAACTCCAAATAGAATGGACAAGGCTTTGTTTTTCAGTGCCTCTCACAATGAGCTTCGCCAAACTTACAACTCGTGTTTTTTGTAATATATGTTATTACATATATGTGTAGAAGAATATATATGTATGTTTTATTACACATATATGTAATAAAATATATACGTTATTACACACACATACATCGTAACACATAAAATATGTTATTATATCCCAACTCCATATTACAATACTTGACCCACATCCACCCGCAAAGATAACAATAGACTAGACCATATAACAATAGAGACTTGGGATGCATTTGGATGAAAAGGAGTATGAATTGAGACCCAATTGGCCCACTTACTTAAGTCATTAGATAAATAATAACATAAAGAGAAGACATTATTAACCCCATAAACACTTAACAAACAAGTGATTTTATAACATATTGTATTTGTAGATGATCCCTTGCTAAGTTGAAATCCAGCAATAGGATTTGAACTTAGCCTCGTTGTTACTTTTAATTGCACATGTAACCAAAGGATGCCCATGCCAAGTGCCTTTGGTTGTCTTGGATGACACCATCATTTATTATCAATCCCTATGAAGCACCATCAAAGTGTAAGTTATGCCAAGTAGGTTTTGGTGTTTGCTAGTATATTGATGATGTCTTAGTGGTGCTTCTATCATTGTCATTAGAAACATTTTAGGGTGGGGTTACTAATACTAAAGGACTTCATTTATACATGAAATAGATTATAGTCATATAATGATGATGATACTTAAGATGATGATGATGGAAATGCCCCTCTTAAATTAAATACAATATTTTGAATGTTTGGAACTCTTATGTGGTTATGGTACCTTAGACAAGCTCAATTTTCATTTTCATTTATCATAACCATGCAATATTTGGTGAGGGGGATCAAAATCCTAGGATTTATTTCTTCAAGGATTTACAAGGAAAATCTATACCACAATGAATTAAGGGTTCCACTTGTGTTAGTTACGGTAGGTTTTGACTAATTCATTACTAAATCACAATTTAATTGATTCAACTAAACAACCCTAAAAATAACATGAATTAGGTTTGATTTCATGATATGTACATGAACATCATAAAATTTTAACATCATAAATTCATATCTCACCTTTAAATATCTCACAAATCCTTATTCAAGTAAATCATATAACTTGACTATGGGATTATAAAAAGGAATATCACTTGGCTTCCCCTACTCACCTACTAGGAAAGTAAAGGTAAAGGAGAAGTACCCTAATGTACCTTATCTTCTACTAGGTTATCACCAAAACCTTACTATGAAATAATCACCAAAACATTAACTCACATACCTTCCTTATAGATATCCTAACCTTCCTTAGTTACTAAAAGTATATATATGGTTCCTTAACCTAATTTATAGTCTAATAACCCTTATTAGGTATAATGGAAGGGGGTTACCCTATTATAACCTAGTCTGAGTTGCACTTACAAGTAAGCCTCCCTCTTAACACATATATGTCTTTTTCTATCCCACATTATTTTGGATCATTTAATTATTTTATTAGATGAGGTATCACACAAAAGTATGATGGATATATCCTTCTATTTAAATCCTTGACATTACCTCCTATGTGTTATCCAAAACTCTATCCAGGACTATCATAAAACTGCAGAAGTATTCCACTATCAATGGTGATTTAAGTGTTGATGTCTTGCAATGTTTTTATGACACCTTGTTTTCCACATCACAAAGAAGCCAAAATATGTTAAGGAATTCCAAAGGACCTTGCAATTAGTCCAATCATTGCCTCCTTTCACTATTGTATGAAGGTTTGTTAACCATATTTTGTTGTGGTGTTTGCATGTCTTTTGGCTTGGTTGGTTGATCACGATACATTCCTACCCTAACCACCCCAAACAATCTACCCAAATAGTGCAACATTTATATTGTTTGCTAGTTGAGAGGGTCAATTCATGCGACGATCATGGTTCCAAAGAATTGATATATATTGTATGATGAGAAACAGATTAATTTCTGAGTGTTGATGAATGAATGATAAGTTTGGTTAATGATATCATTTTTCTGCCTTGACATATAATATTGAAATTTTCTAATCTGATAGCATTGTATTTCTTCTAAAGTTATTAAATTGAGCTCATTGCCTTATTCTCTTTTTACAATAGTGACACTTCATGTGTTTCATGGCATATACTTATTGAATGGATGAAAACTTATATTGGTTATTAACTTGTTACAATGATGCTCTATTTCATTGCTATCATAACGACCCAATTTCATGCTTAAATGTTTCATAAGTACTTGTTCATGATTCACTTCTTGCACATATGAAATTTTCTAAATGACGACTATCTTGTGAATGAATATGTACTTTTTACTTAAAAATTTTCACCTTGAACATTATATATTTCTTCATCACTAATTATGAGAAATGGTGCATTGGTGTGTTGTGTTTAATAAAGTAAGTGTTTTCCTTTCAAGCATTCATTGAGCATTTTATTCTCTTAATTTTCTTGAAGCATCAATTTAGAGAAGTCAACCCAAGTCAAACAAAGTCCTTGTCCTCACCTATCTAGAAATGCAATGATAGGACTTAGTATTATCCCCCTAGGAAAACCCTCCTTTGTTGGAAATACTAGAACAACTGAGAGGGGGGGGTGAATCAGTTGTTTATAAGCTTAAACAATTTTATGCCTTTTAAATAATTATTAAGATTTCTTCATGTGTCATCAACCAATCATACAGCATATGGACAGTAAGAGTA
>ML795905.1:240659-275289 GCA_009831015.1 Picea engelmannii
AATTTGGATGGGATCCAACGATCACTGTCTTTTCTCCTCTTGATTATTACTGCGTTGTTATTCAATGTTGTTGTCATCACTGCGACCACACGTTCTTGCCATCAATGACAAGTATACGCTAATTTGCTCAATATTTGCCAACATCCTTATGTTAGAAACCATGGCCTAGAAATGTAGAGGCAAGGGCACTAATTTCATAGAAGGTATTTAATGGCACCATATTAAAATGTATAACCCATGAGTAAATATAAAAAAAAAAATATTAAATCATATATAAGGCCATAAGAGTTTATTTGAACAACAAAGCAATAATTTCTTTGGAAGGTTTGAGTATTTATTTTTCCTCACCCTTTTAGGACAAAGAAGGCTTTGAGGCCACAGAGATGTTAAATATGTAAATCTAAGTTAGAGTATTGTTTTTTATATAATTGTGTAATTGTTTTAACAAGATAGTTAGTTAGAACAATCGGGTCAGTCAACTGACTCAACCAACCAACCAACAACTTCACTTGGATGACCTATTTAGTGTGCAATCATAGCACCTTTTATAATTGGCTCAAAAATCAAATTTTAATTTTTTTGCTCAAAAAATAAAATTTTATTTATTTTTAAATAAATTATTTATGTCGCAATTGCGACGACATGTACAAATATTGCGATGAACTTTCTATACAAATTACAAAAATTGTATTGCAACTTCGTCGCAATATACCCTGTGTCCGTCGCAATTGTGACGACACCTTCATAACAAACTTTTCCATTAACGATGAACTTGCTATGCAAATTATGAAAATTGTATTGCAACTTTGTTGCAATATACCCTGTGTCCATCACAATTGTGATGACTGCTTCATAACAAACTTTTCCATTAGCGATGAACTTGCTATACAAATTATGAAAATTGTATGGCAACTTCGTCGCAATATACCTTGCATCCGTCGCACTTGCGACGACCCCTTCGTCACAAAATTTTCCATTACTTTGCCAATATTTTCGAGGGTGCGACAAGCTCTCTTTATGGTGGCTCTTGTGGCGATTTCCCTAGTTTGTCATGATTTCGACGATTTCTTTACTTAGTCGTTCTGGCGGCGGTATTTCTTTTTTGTCGCAATCGTGACAACTTCCCTATTGTCGTCACACTTGTGATGTTAATCCAGGTTTCTCACACATGCCACGTCACATGAAACAACATTTGTGAGACTCAAGATTCGTCGCAATATCCATGACATAATGTCGCAAGAGTGTTGAAATAGCTGTCGCAAAATGACCCAAATTTGCTAGTGTGTAAATTGGTTTATAGGACCAAGAAGGAAACATATAGATAGGTGAGTAAGTACAAGGAAATATTAGTTGCGAAAGGATTTCAACAATTCCATGGGATTGATTATGATGAGACCTTTGCTCCAGTAGAAAATATGGAGTCCATCTAGTTGGCCCTTGCCAATGCAGCAGTTAGGGGGTGGGAAGTTCACTAGATAGACATGAATAATTCCTCTTTTCATGGGTATCTCTTACAAGATATCTACATGTAGCAACCTTAGGGGTACATACATAACTCATCTCTAGTATGATGATTGAAAAAGTCACTCTATGGCCTCAAATAGGAACCTAGAGCATGGTATGCTAGGCTAGATTCTTATTTAATTTGTCAGAATTTTGTTAGATGTAAATCATATACCAATGTTTATATGTTGAGGAATTCTGACTCTCTGTTGATATTATTTCTACATGTATATGATCATAGGTAGTTCTCCCTCAATAATTGTTGCAATCAAAGAAATTTTGCATGATAGATTCTTTATGACCAACATGGGTCCACTTCACTTTTTCCTTGGTATTAAGATGAACCAATATGATTCAGGCATCAATTTGTCTCAGATTAAGTATGCCATGGATATATTGGTTAGATTCTATATGATCGACTGCAAGTCTTCAACCACACCCTTCTTTTCCAAGGTAAGGGTCGAGGATGGAAAGGATACACAATTGGTGGACAAAACCTTGTATTGATAGATAGTGGGGAGCCTCTTATATATCACCCACACATGAATAGATCTCTCATATATAGTAGGGGAAATTTCCATGTACAAGTAGGAGCCGTATGAGCTACATTAGAGAGCTACCAAGCACATCCTCAGATATTTTTAGGGAACCACAACTTATGGGATTCACTATGAAACAAGTTTCACATTGGATTTCATGGGCTTCTGATCCGGATTATTTTCCACACAAAATGAGAGCGGAGATATGATAAAGAAATGCACAGAGATATCACGTATATCCAGTAATATAATAGAAATATATCTGAGATGCAACCGTAAACACAGAGATACAATAATACACGATTTCTATTAATGAAAGAAATGTATAGAGACTATAAAAATATAGAGTGAACGACTCGCTAGAATGGTGGCAGCTTATCTCTGAGAAAAGATGTGACGGCTACTCGCATTCGCAAGAAGATGATTACAATGAGGCTCTAGAGGCATTTTTACAATAAATAGGAATGCCAAAAGTCCTAGACATCCAAAAACCTAACCCTAGGAGATGAAGTGCCAAAAGTCATGTGGGCCCCGTTTGGGTAAGTTAGTACATCAACTTCCCGGGGTCGTAACTTTTGCATACGATCTCTGTTTTAGGCGTATGATAGCTCGTTGGAAAGGTATCGTGGAGGAGATTCATTTTGGGGGCTCAATCATGCCTTTGGCTATCATTGATAAACTCTATCTCAAAAAAACTTCATTTAGGCCCTCAAAATGGCCCCAGAAGTTAAAACCTACTAAAAATAGTAGATTGCCAAAATTGCTAGAAAACTGTTTTGAGCCAGTCGAAAAAGGTGGGTGGCCACCGATATCCACTTGGATCAGCTTCAAAAATTCAAATTGGGTTTGTGATAACGCATATTGCAATTCCACCTCTAAGTATACTCTTAGTTTGGGCTCTGACCCCAATATTTGTTGGTCAAGCAAAAAGAAATTAGTGATTTCTTTATCATCTATAGAGACAAAGTACATATGAGAAGTCAACATTACCATTCAGGAACTTTTCCTACATATTTTCCTCATTGACCTTGGTATCTAGTTCCATCATATGATTGTCATTTGGTGTGACAATCATGTCACTCTGAAGTTTTGCAAAGACCCAATGCAATGAAAATGAACAAAAAACATCAAGATCCATATGCATTACATCATAGAGTCGGTTCATTATGGGATCATTGATTTGAAATACTATCCTTCCTCTACAAAAACTATTGACATATTCACCAAGATGTTCACTAAGAAAAAATTCCACTTTTTGTGTGACCATGTTTGAGTGAAGGAAACAATTGCCTAGAAGCTATCTTTTTCTTGCATTTTACTTTGAAGAGAGGGTTTCCCATGAGGTTTTCCCTCTTTCCCATTTTTTCCATTGTTCATTCACTAGATTCATTTTAAAATGGGTACCTAACATGGATTCTTTCCAGGATCCATTCTTCATTCACTCCCTAGTAGTGTTCAGGGGAGGGTTTGGAGATGTTTCACACTCACACCCACCTGGTAGCTATTTTTCCTAATTTTACTAGCCTAAGTTGAGGTTGCTATTCATATATGAGAATATTCTCTCCTAGATGAGAATAATCCCTCCTAAAATAAATGTGCCACTCCTATTCAATCATCATTCATTTATACGTCAGTTAGACTAGTGAAGTTGAGTCATGGATGGCAACCTTGGTGTTATCGGCAAGTATCACATGCTCACATTTGGATCATCACCAATGAAGGTGCAGTTGCCTTGGGATCATCACCAGGAAAGAACTACCCATGTGCATACAATAGATTCTATCCACTTCACTTGTATTCACTAGTTAATTGATGACCGCATGGATGGTTGACTAGGAATAGATGACATTTCACTCTAGTTTATGTCAGTGAGTGCCCATACATCTCTAGATCACTACTCTGGCACATTACTTCAGACATGTAGAGTATATCATTTTCATTATTCTCTCTCTCTCTCTCTCTCTCTCTCTCTCTCTCTCTCTCTTGCAAGGTTTGTGTGAATTTATAATAGCCAGGTTCTCTATGTAGGTTTCAAAAAAAATTCATAGAAAGAATCTATTTCTAGATAGATGGAAAATGAAAAATATGGATGGGTTGATCCATCTATCCAAGTGAGGTTATTCCTACAATCAATTTATGGGGAATGAAAGGAAAATTCAATGAACTGAATGTTATGTGTACCAAATGCTTAAAATATCACAACATAATAGAAGTACACACCATGTACACTGATGTGAGCATGGAGCACAACTCTAATATAGATAAGAGAGATAAGTTACATAATAAATGCTTATAGAATAAGAGAACCACTTCCAAATAACCAAATACATTCATACATCACAATTCACCTATCCTCAATAATGAATACATTATCTTTATATATACCTATTCAAATATACACATGAGGCCCATTTTCTATTAGGATGATGCTATTACATATATATTTACACATTACATGTACATTTATCCCCATATATTATCCCCCTTGGGATCATATCATATACATTTAACCTTATATATTCCCCCCTTGGGTCATAACATAATACCTTCCTTCAAAAAGCTTTGTCCTCAAAGATTTGCAATTACATGATTCAAATGTGATGAGACCAAGTAGTATGATTTTTTTATGTTCCTTCTTTCCTCTTTCCATTGATGATGATCTATCCATCCAAAATCAATTATTTTCAGTCGTAATCCTCCGTGGCTAATTGTTGCATCATTTTCTTTCCCTTGATTCCATATATTGTTGTTGAAGCTTCTCCAATTTGTAGTAGATTTTGGTCTATGATAATATCTTGTTGAATAATGGTTTTTAGATTCCTTTCTCCATGAATAGTGATATGTATTTCATCTTCTTCCTTGATAATGTTGATATCGACCTTCCTTTCTTCCTTGAAATATTTCCTGGTAATGAGGGTGTCAATATGGTTTCACAATTGATGATTTTCCTTCACTCTGCACATACATTTCATCTATCTTCTTTTAAGAGACAATGGAATCCTATATCCTATTTTCTTGGTCTTTCATTACTTTATCCTTGGATATAATACCATCATATTTGGCATGTACATCCTCTATATGAAGTTCAAATTCGTCAAGTATATTTTAGTGACCTTCTTGAATATTGTCTTATTTCTCCTTTTGAAGATGCAATGTCACCCCATTTATCAAATTCTGATGTCAGTCCTCAACTAGGGATTTCATTTCTAATTTTACCTCATCAGTATTTTTTGATTTCTCAACCTTCTTGCAAATTTCCCCTTCAAGTCTTTTGGTATATTCTTCATCTAATATCCTTTCTTTTTCTTGATTTTTAAAAATTATTCTTTTCTTATTTCAATCTCTTAAACTCATCCAACACTTTTTTATTATGGTTTCATAATATACATATTTCTTCATCTTTCTTTTTCAATTCTTCCCTTGCTTCATCCTTTTCCCACTTCCCTTTATTACTCATTCCCTGTTTTAATTTTTGAAATTCTTTAACAAGTTCTTCATTAAGGTATCATATCTTAGATAGTTCATCACTCTTCTTCTTGATCTCTTATTTTGATTCTTGTAACTCCTCTTTAATTTTATATATATCCTCCATGTTTGTATCCTTGATCCATTTATTTGAGAGGGTTTTTTCAAAAATTTCCCATGTGGGGGAGAATCTAGTACCTTCATAAAGGCTATCCCACCACTTGAAAGCTTCACTATAAAACTTAAGGCTTTCACAAAAAGGAGTCTTGAAATATTATTTTTCCATCCTCAACCATTCCATGGTATTGATTTCATCTTTATCTTCATCTCTTGTAAATATAGGCATTTTCATTGATTCTTAAGTGAGGTCTAACCATAATCCTCGACTTAAAACATAAATATATTGAAAATAATATCCAAAATGGTTATCATTATGTTTCCAAAATATTATCCTATTTTTCCTCTTTCCAATGGCTTTTGAATCAACTCAATCATAAATCCAAATCAAAATTTATGATAGTTTTAAGTGAACATACTTTTGAAAGCCTGATTTGGACTCTGTTCTTCTAGCCAACCTTCCTTCTGGTGTATTTCTGCAATTTCATCCCCCATGAGTTTGAAATTTTGGCCTATATTACTATGATATGTATTCTCTGCAATGCCACAAGTCTAACCAAAATTTATGTGCCAAGTGAAAGTTATGGTAACTTTCCCAAACATTGCTTATTTTTTTCCTTGTTTGGAGAGCGAACGTGTACAAAATGTCATCTGTCCAATATTTAATACATGCTTTTGAAATTTGTACCAAAAATGCTATGGATGGTCCTATTTCAAATTCAATTAGTTTCACTAAATTTGTATTCTCATTGAATAAGATATGCATGTTGGACCTAGAACACTCGTTTGAGACTCGTTATAGGACTAGTAAAAAACCCTATTTTCCACAGGGTATATATCTGAAAGTGTAATGACCTAGAAGATGAAATGTGGACCAAATTTACCTTGATATGTATTATGATTAACCTCCAAGTTTCACTATCTGAAGCATCCTAAAAAAAAACTTATAGCAAAAATTCTAAGATGACTCGCTTGGAGAAGAAAAACCCTAGGATCGATTCTTTGAAACCAAATGTTATGTACCAAATGCTTAAAATATCATAACAGAATATAAGTACACACCATGTACACCAATGTGAGCATCGAGGAAAACTCCAATATAGATAAGGGAGATAATTTACAAAATAAATCCTTAGATATAGGGAGAACCTCCTCCAAATAACCAAATATATCCATACATCACAATTCACCTATTCTTAATAATGAATACATGATCTCTATATATACCTATTCATACCTACACATGAGGCCCCTTTACTATTAGACTTACCTTGTTATATATATATTTACACATTACATGTACATTTAGACCCATATATGCCCCCCCTTGGGGTCATATAATACACATTTAACCATATATATGCCCCCTTTGGGTTATAACACTAAAGGGAGTTAAACTATAAAAGATGATAGGGAAACTTAGGCCTGAGGGAGACCCATATCCATGAATAAAAAGGGTTATTCATGGTGAAATCCTATTCATAATTCAACAAAAATCAAAACATAAAGGTACTCAAGTTATGGAGATAAATTTGTATAAATTCGCATTAAAAAATGCATGCTTTAATGCTTCTTGGAAAAATGGATTCGATGAGAAGTGCCAAAGAAAGAAATTTCGAGGGGATGAACTACCAAGTGGGGCATACAATTATCCCTCCCATCAAGATAATCATGGGAACCTTATGGTAAGTGTGGAATTGCCAATTTATTTTCGAATTGCATAGAGTAGAATGTTTCAATATATGGTATCGATCATATGTAACATCCCCACTATAATCCCCAGTTTAATTAATGCATAATGTAGATATGAATGTGGCTATGGCCAAGCAAGTAATATGTGAATGTATTTTATGTTTTTAAATAAATAAAATGTAATAACAAATGTTGGTGATATGGATAGAGATGGGGGCTGAGTTTTCCACAAGAGAAGAGAGTGTCTAAGAGGGGTCCAAGGGGGAAATTAATTATGGGTATTAATTCAATCCATTTTATTGAATTTTACTATGATTGGGGATAAATTTTACTTTTTTGTTTAATTGTATGAGAGCCCAATCATTAAAATCATGCAAGAGGGTGGATCTGAGAGTCATATTCCTTAGTTATTGAAAAGCATGGGTGGGGGGTTGAGAACAATCAGTTTGGGAAAGAGTGCAAGTCAAGCAAGTAGGCCAAAATAAAGGAAATTTGTAATGGCAGCTACTTGAAGTTTTTTCACACATTGAGTTTTACATAAACAACAAGGAGAGAGCAGGGAATTAGAGAATTGGAGATAGAGCAATAAGGATGAGAGAATTCTAGCACATGCAGGATTTTTTTAGAGAACTTTGGAGCTGAAGATTGAATATCTAGGTTGTTAGGCCTGAAGAGTGAACTCTTGTGTGAGTTTCATTGTAACAACAAATTTATGTTGTTGTTGCTAGTAGTTTTCTTGGTAGTGAGCTCCCTTGAGTTCCTAGTAGAGAGATTCCTAGTTACTTGTGCCAGAGATACCCTGACAAATGAATGGGACACATGATAGACTGAGAGTAGTGAATGGGTACATTCCCTGGGTTAGGTAGGTCAAGAGGAAGTGAGCTAGAGGAAATTTGAGATAGATGTAGGAGAATAATAGTGGATTATGGGATATTGAGTTGTGAGTGGACTATGAGAGACACCCTTTTCTTGTGGATTCCTATCCCTGGCTCGGGGGTGACTTGTTGATATTTGGAGAAACAAGTCTATGGTTGTTTGGAACATCCTTCCCAAGCATCTGGTTGCACAACTGTTTTAAAAAGATAAGTGTTTATTTGTTTTCCCGAGTTAATTTATGAGTTTAATAGTTGTGTGTTTTGCTCTACATATGAGAATGAATTATATGCTAATGTGGTGAAAATTATTAACTGCATTTACATTTTTAACTACTATGGATTGTTGCATGATCTTGATTTTCATGTCGTTCATAAATTAATGTTTCAATGTATATATTATTTGATTTTAGTAGTAACAGTAATGGATTCTGGTGCAGTGCTTGAATCATCGCATACACTAGGAATAGTTTCCACATGTAGTACCAATCATGTTGTGCACGCACTGTGAAAAGTTGTCGCATGCAGTAAAAATGTTGTTGTGCACACCATTTGTCTCAATGAGGACACAACATTCATGTAGCTACATTTAAATAATGTTATTTGCAATGGTTAAATTTGTGTATAATTCATAGTTGATAAGTTACAGAAAGTTAATTAGCAGAAAAAAATTGAATTTATGTGTATTGTCTTCAAGTAATGTTCCTTGGTTAAGATGGGGGATATAACAAAATGGTATCAGAGAAATTTGGTTCAAAACTAGAATTGTATGGGCCTGAGATCAGTTTGAAGTTGGTAAATTCATCATCTCGGCGTTGAATGTGCCAAATTTGGGGATAACAATAAAATCTGAGTGAAATTCCCAAGTTTCTAAGAAAAATGAAGTCAGAATTGCATTTAGAATGGTTATTATGGGTGGGTCAATTCGACTTCCATACAATTGAATGTGTTAGACACGTGAGGAAATAAATTTTACAATGGTCATGGTGGTGCATAGTGCGTGCACTAAATATTGGTACTGTGCAGTGAAAAATTGGTGTTATGCACACTAAATATTGGTGCATAGTATAAAAATTTGTGTGAAGGAATTGGCTAGATTCTAAGGGGATTGGAATGGGGATTCTAAAATAGTGAAAAATACACTATTTTGGGCCACTTTTTGGGGTTTTGGGGGATTTTGTAAGGAAACGGGTCCCTAGATGGAAAATATCAAAAAATTAATTTACTTGACATTTTGTATACTCATCAATCCAAACAACTTTGGTTTAGTGAAGTTTTTCTTGAAGTGCGTAGTTTGGGAGATAACTAGTTTGGCTAAAAATTCTAAGTCTTGAAAAAAGGATGAAAAATGACAAAGTTGTCATTTCCAAATTGTTGCATTTTTTGACTAGAGAATCGAATTGACAATATGAGAGTTATTATAAATTCCCTTTCATCATTATTATCTATGTATCATACAAAATTTTCTCTGGTTATTGACATAATAACTTCTACAGGTAACAGAAGGTGGTATCTAGGATTAATTGCACCGAAATGAAAAGTGTGCAAAAGGGGCAAATTAACAATATTCATATGACTATAACTTCCTGCTCAAAGATCAGAATTGAGCAAGAAAGAAGTTATTGGAAAAATCTTGTAGAGGAGGATCCACATATAAACCCCAAAAAATGATCTAGGCAATTTAAGTTATATCCAACACAAAAGAAGATGATTGGTGGCATTAGAAAGTAGAAAAATTTATGCATCTTTTCCAAAATTGTGTATATATTTTGTTTAACAAAACATTGTTTGCATGCACATTTTATTGCATAATTTAGAGGTACACGAAGGAATTTTGGTTCATGTATGAGAACTACAACCATGACATATGCCCAGGGGTCCTACAATCATGAAAAAGAGTTCAGAGGGATACATGTCAGCCTGGGAAATATTGAAACAAAGTCTAATGGAAGAAGAGGTAAGCATGAGCCTATAACTATGATAATTATACATAGAGAAGTGAAAATATATAGAGATGATAATGAAGAGATTATGAAATCTCAAGAAGAGATACTTCATAGTTTGAATATGTTGCAGAGGAAAGCCAATAAAGACTTTGGCATGAAGAAAGCAGCTAATGCTAGACAAGTGACACCATCCAGGTCCTATAGAAGAAGGGATGAGAATGTGAATGATAGGTAGTTAAGGAGTATAAGAAGGTTCCTTCATTCCCCAAAGAAATCCATTGAGATATATCATGCAAGTTCAGGGCTAGGGAGTATCCCAAGTCTGTCTCCTATCATGAGACAACATAAAAGGAATGAGGGAGACATATTGCAAGGTGAACTCAGGAAAATGAAGCCACCAAATTTCAATGGTGAGCACAGGAAGGGAGAAGAGGTTGAGGCTTAGTTGTTGGAAATGAATAAATATTTTTAGCTGCATAATTATCCCTCCAGGGTAGAAAGAAGAATTGCAACCTACCACTTGCAAGGAAAGACAATTATGTGGTGGGATCTGCTTAAGTAAGAAAAACAACTTGATGATAGGAAGGTCTCATGGAGGCATCTCAAAGGATATTTCCAAGAGAAATATTTATATGATCATTACTATCAAAGGAAGATGAAATATTTCTTTGAACTCAAGGTGGGAAGAATGACAATGGATGAGTATGAGAAGAGGTTCTTTGAGTTGTTGAAGTATGTACAGTTCATAAAGGATGAGAAGGTAAAAATTGAAAGGTTTGTTAGTGGGTTACCCTCGTTCTACAATGACAATATACAATAGGATAACCCCAATAATTTGAAGGAGACGATAAGAAGAGAAAAACATCTTTGTAATGTTTTGACTAATTTTTTGTTTTTTCTTTCTTATTTTCCATAGAGATATTTATTCAAACAGATTGCAACCAAATTTTCCCACAATAGTCATGTATGATATTAAACTCAACATGAAGGTTGACAAAAAATTATCTATAATAGAGTTCACTATGTTTGTTGTATTAGATGGCCATGAAAGCAAGAATACAAGATGAAATATCAAACAACAATACAATAATACTTAATGGAAAAAAACCCGAGTTTATATTTTTTGTTGTCACTACAATATTGTTGGGAAATTTGTCTTATAGGTTATAGTATTCTACTCGACCTCAATAGCATCTTGCAACACCCAAAATCAAGCCCTCTTCATAAAATAGTTCAGCTCCAACATAAAAGAAATACCCAACAACTTAGAAATTGTGCTCATCCAAATAGAATAATGCACCCAGATGTCAATATATGGACTAAACAAAGAAATGATGTGACCAAAAAGTGAAATGGAGCACCCAATAGTCACTAGATATGTCAAGCAAGTGTTTAATCTACCCAAAACAAGGAAATATGATCTAGGTAGTAGAGAAATCTTCCCAAAACAAAATATTTGGCCCCAAACATATAAAATCGTCCCCAATCAGAAAGATATTTGGCCTCTGTTAGAAAATAATTTTTTTCATTGTCCAATCGACTCTCCTAGGTGGTAACTTGGTCTTCTTGTAGTAGAGAATTTTCCCAGCAGAGAAAGAATCGCCCCCTTGTCCAGAAAAATGACCCCCACACTCTAAAACTCAGCACCACAAAGATATTCAACCCAACTTAAGAGAAAAATCGGCCTCCTCAATCTAGTTGACCCATTGCATATCAAAACTCAATTGCCACCTCTGAAACTCAACCACAACTAAAAGAAAGAACAATTATTAAAGATATTCCAATTTTCGTTGAAGCACATAGAAGAAATCTGTATGATATCTTCCCCAAATTGACCAACTATGGTGGATGGTCTCACCATTGAAGCCAATCTTTGAAAATTGTGCTAAGGTTACAGTCCTAAGAGTTCCAAAACCACAATGAGTTCTCTCAATGAGAAATTATCAAATACCAATGCAAGAATGAGAGAGGGCGCCATATTTTTCCCCTTTAATTCATCCATTGACCCTTTTTGTGAATTTTTTACCTTTTAATCAATTTAAGTGAATTTTCACATTCCCCATAGTCACTTAGGCACCTTTTTCCACTTTACGCAATGTCACCTTTAATTTTTAATTAATTCCCTTTTTAATTCCCTTACTAGGTCCCATGGGAATTACTTAGGCCATTTCGTCAATTCGTCTATAAGACTCATTTGGAAAGGAACATTACATTCCTCCCTTCCTGAGATTTCTTGTCCTCAAGCAGCTACAAATTTGGATGTTATAAGATCTGATCACCCTCCCACGTGGCATTCTCTAATGGTATGTCTCGCCATCTAATGAGGTATTCCTGAATCACATTGTTGCACAGTTTCCTCTCTCGGACCTCCAATACCTCCTCAGGGACCAGTATTAACTTCTCCTCCTCATCCAATGGAGGTAGGTCTGGTGAAGTGGTGACTTGTTTTCCCAATGCATTTTTGAGACATGAGACGTGAAACATATTTTGGATTTTTCTTCCCTCCAACAACTCCAATTCATAAGCCACTTCACCAACTCTCCAAAACACTATGTAAGGCCCATATAAGTGTGGCTTAAGATTTTCTTCTCTTCTCTTATTTAGTGAATATTGTATTTATGGTTGTAGCCTCAATAAAACCATGTCTCCCACCTTGAAAGTATGCTCAACCCTGTGTCTGTCTGCATATAGCTTTTGTTGATTTTTGGTTTTCTGTAAGTTGTCCTTGAGAGCCTTGAGTATGTCATGGCTCTCTTGGATTCTATCATTGGCTTTGGGAGCCTTGTTGTCCCCAAATTGTAATTCAACAAAGGAAGGAGAATCGCACCTATAAAATTCTCTAAATGGTGTCATGCCAATCGACATGTGATGAGTGGTTTTGTAGAAGTTTTCTCCCAGATGCAACCACTTCACCCATTCTTTTTTCTACCCTGACACATGACTATGTAAATATCCTTCAAGCAATTTATTCACAATCTCCATTTTTCCATCTGTATGAGGGTGACAACTAGTGTTGGGGGTCAACCCTGTGTCAGACAATCTGAATATCTCATGCCAAAAAGTGCTTAGGAATCTGCTATCCCTGTCACTGACTTTATATTTTAGTAGCCCATGGAGTTTGAATACCTATATGAAGAATAGATTTTCTATCTGTGTTGTCTTATACTTTGATGATATGGAAAACAAGTGTGCAATTATGTTCAACCGATCGACCACTACATAGATACAATCTCTTCCCTAGACCTTTAGAAACCCTGTGATAAAGTCCATGGATATACTCTCCCATTTCTATTCTGGAATGGGAAACGAATGTAATAATCCTACAAGATAGGTATGTAAATGTGTTGAACCTGCACATAATAGATCCAGCTAGAAAATACCACACACATTTGCAGAGAGAAATTGAGAAAGAAGAAGCAAGAGAGAAAGAATGGAAGAATTCTCATTAACCGTAATGAATAATGAATAATTTACACATGATATACTCTGTATAACTCAACTAATGTGCACTAGAGGAGAATCCAATGCACCATAGTGGTGGTCTAAAGTGATATGGACACACACCAGAAGTTACGAGAGTAAACTTCCACTTAGTCTAGTCTCTCAGGAAGTTACGGGAGTGAACTACCACCTAGCTAAGTTAACTAGTCTACCAGTCTTTAGTTAACTGACAGAAATAGAGTGAAGTGAGGAGGAGATCACAGAATCATGGGTAATGCGCTAGTTTGGTGATGATACCAAGCATAATGCACATTAGCTGGTGATGATCCCAATGTTGCATGGTGACAAAACCAATGCAACATCTAGACTCCACTCAACTAGTCAAACTGAAGTGAAAATTGAAGAGAATATTCTCCCTAGAGGAATATTCTCCCTAAAATATAGGAGACTAGATAATGACTAATAAAAAGGAAAAAACTTAGGAAAAAAAAATCCTAGGTGTGTGTGAAGTAACTCCAACACCCCCCCTGAACACCACTATGGTGAAAATAAAGAATGGGTCCCGATAACGAGGCCATGTTAGGTACCAAAATACAAAATATACACTAAAATAAAGTGAGGAAAGAGGGAAAACCTCATGGGAAAACCCCCCCTCAAGGTACAATGTATTTAAAAAAGGAACTAAATTTGCTAGGAAACTGTGTCCTTCACTCCAAGACGACTTCGCAGGGAATGGAACTTCTACTCAATGAAGGTCTTGGTGAAGATTTCTTCCATCTGTTCTCTTGAAGGAAAAAACTGTAGGTCGATGATCTCCTTGTGTACTAAGTCCCAGATTTAGTGCATGTGGATCTTGATGTGCTTCATTCATTGCCTCTGAAATGAATCTCTACGGAACTCCATAGTGCTTTGGTTGTCACACTAGAGGACGATTAACCGATGAAACTGAATTCCCAACTCGGTGAGAAAATGATGTAGCCACATAGCATGAATGGTTATGTTAACTACCCCTCTATACTCTTCCTCGGCTGAAGATAGATAAATGGCATATTTCTTCTTTCTTGACCAATAGATAGGCCTAGAACTAAGACTGAGTGAGTAACCAGATGTGGACTTGTGATCAGTGCCATCGCCAGCCCAGTCAAAATTAGTGAACCCAATGAGATATAATGTAGAGTCTGCTGCATAATGAATCCCAAAGGTGATGGTTATCTATACATATTAAAGGATACGCTTCACAACCTTCTAATGTATCTCATGCAGCTCTTGCATGAACCTAGAAACTATGTCAACTACATAGGAGAGGTATGGTCTGGAGTGTGTGAGATACAACAACCTCCCCACTAGTTGTCTATACAATGTTTTGTCAACCAATGGAGTGTCCCTGCCATCCTCAAGTTTCACTCCTGATAGGAAAGGAGTCGAAGTAGACTTGCAGTCTATCATGTGAAATCTCTCAAGGAGATCTGGATCATACTTGGGCTGAGACACTTTTACGCCTGTTGCATCCTGACTAATATCAAGTCCAAGGAAGAAGTGTAGTGGATCCATGTTCATCATCAAAAACCTGTCATGTAGAATCCTCTTGACTATAGAAATTGCTAAAGTCGAGCAACCGATGATCAACAAATCATCAACATACAGAACTAAGAGTAGAAGTGATTCAGTCATGCTGAGCATGTAGACATTCAAGTCTGATTTACAAAGTACAAATTTTTGTGACAACATGTATGAGTCCATCTTGGCATTCCATACCCTCAGAGCCTACTTGAGGCCATAAATATATTTCTTCAGTCGACAGACGAAAGAGGAATCCTGCATAAATCCTTGGGGCTGCTCCATATAGATCTTATTAGAGAGATCATCATGAAGAAATGCATTCTTCATGTCCATTTGATGGAATTGCCATCCCTTGGCCACAACAATGGAAAGTGCCAAACGTATGGAATTCATCTTCGCTACTGGAGCGAAGGTCTCATCATAGTCAATGCCATGAACCTGTTGAAAGAATTTAGAAACAAGTCTATCTTTGTATCTGCTAATATGTCCATATGTTGCGCTCTTGGTCCTATAGACCCATATGCAGCTAACAAGTTTCCTTTCAGAAAGAAGAGGAACCAAATCCAAATTTTGGTTCTTGAGGAGGGCGTTGTACTCCTCCTACATGGCGGATTCTTAAAAGGGATTTCTAGTAGCCTCACCATAAAAATGTGGATATGAATACTAAACCAAGAAAAGATGCCTAGAGGGAAATGGTTCATTGGTAGTGAGTGCAGTAGGAGGCTCCTCGAAATTAGATTGAGTCCTCCTAGTATCGGCTGGATCACCAACAAGATCCCTTGCATCCTAAAGAGTAGTCTATGCCCACTTAGGCCTCTACTATGGCCTTGCATCTCCATCTAGATGCACTGACTCTGCATCTGACTATACTGACTCTATATATGGATCATCTAAATCCTATGAATCAGAACTCTCATCAAAATAAGAGTTGGCATGTGCATGCTCATCATGTCAGACAGGTGGAAGAATGAAGGTGTCTACATGCAGCTATTGAGGTACATGCGAGACACTTTCCTCGAAGTGGACACTTATTTCAATGATGAGTCAGTCTAAGGAAAGATCAATAAGTCTATATCCCTTCACACTGTCGGGGTAGCCAAAAAAGATACACTCTGTGCTCTATGGATCAATTGCCTTCCTCTTTTCAGAGGGAATTCAGGTCCATGCAAGTGAACCAAAAATATGAAAGTTGGTCACTTCTAGTTTGAGGTCGCTCCAAGCCTCGTAGGGGGGTCTTATCATTGACAAATATACGGGTATATTTTTTTTATGTAGGTTGAACAATTAATTTCTTCGACCCATAGTCTCTGTGGTAGTGACTTTGCATGTAGCATGCAAGATGCCATATATTTTAAAGATTAGTTTTTTCCGCTCAACAAATCTGCTTTGATGCGGAGTATACAGAACTGTGTGTTGCAACTGAATCCCTGCCTCATGAAAAATATTTTAGATCTTATTATTGACATACTCTCCCCCATTATCAGTTCATAGGACTTTGATTTTCTTTCCTGACTATGACTCAACCAGGGCTTTGAAATCTTTGAGGTGTTGAAAGACCTCTGATGTTTTCCTAAGAAAGTAAATCCATGTGAAACATGAGAAATCATAAAAAAAAATGAGAACAAACCTCACTTTGTTTATTTATGGATGTGTAAAAGGACCCATGAGGTCACTATGGATAATATCTAAAGGAGAGGAAACTCTCTGAGTCTTTCCTTTGTCAAATTTATCTTGAGGGTGTTTTCCAAGAACACATCCCTCACAAATACCTTTGGAGAAATGGATGTCTGGTAGACCATAAACCAATATTTTATTTCTAATTTGTTGCATATATCTGAAATTCAAATTCCTAAACCTTTCATGCCATATCCTACTACTTTCATCAGCATGGGTAAGCAGTAAAGCAGAATCTGGTTCAATAAATTCATAAAATGTATACAATCTAGATTGATGATTTACCTCACCAGTAGCAACACTAGAATTGGTTTTCATGTCATAGATGTTCACTACATTAGTTGTGAATATGAATTTATTTTTGGTGTTGAAATTCGTCATCTGATACATGGAGAGAAGATTGAAGGAAAGTTTGGGAGCGTGTAACACATTCTCGAAGCTTCAGTTGGTGAGTTCAATCCTTCCTGTGTCAGTGACCTCGATTGGAGAGTTGTCCCCCATCAGAATATGAGGACCTTTGCATGAATTCAATGAAGAATAGACTACTTTTGTGGCATCCATGTGATGTGATGTTCCTGAATCTACAATACAAGCATCGAGAGAGGAGTTGATGGCAATCAAAGCATGGTTAGAATTGCCTTTCTTGGGATTTTGATCTTTTGGCTTCTTCTTCTTGGAACCCTTAGAGATGCGATCTCCAAGGTTATTTTGCTGAAGTATTTGAGTCATCATATCTATTTGTTTTTGGATGCATGTGTATTCTAGATGGAATCCTTTATGGAAATATGTGTATTTCTCCCCTTTTCTTCCCTTTCCACCGTTGGATCTAGAGACATCGATGAAGGGTTTTGAGTACCCTTCCTTATTCGGATTTGCATGAGCTTTCCTTTTGTATTTATCTTTAGACTTATGATATTGATGGCTTCCATCTTGCACAATAAGTGAATGTGCCTTTGGGCCTTTGATTTTTCCCATGTTGATGAGCTTGGTTTTCTCTTGTGTCAGGGATTCGATAAATTCCTCAAGAAAAGGCATATTACAAGTGGCTCAAGAGGAGAAATTGACTGAATGGAATGTGGATACGAACATGGATAATTCAGGACCAAGTTTGGAGAAAATGGTGAGAACCATTTGTTTCTCCTCAGATTTATCAATCCCGCAAGCTTTGAGTTGCGACATTAAATCCTTGTATTTTGTAAATAAATCTTGGATATTGTCGAAGCTTTTTGGATCCAATGTGTGAAATTCCACCTCGAGCATGTGTCCCCTCATCTCATTCTATTTTCCAAAGATACCTTATAAGATTTCCAGGCTTCATTAGGTGTTTTAAAGGAAGATATGTGAAAAAGGAGATCGAGAGAGATGAGACTGCAAATTGTTCTGAATGCTTCATCCATTCGATTTAGATACTTGGATTTTTCTATGGCTGATGTCAGTTTTGTCTCTATATTCAAGGTTAACCTGTACAATCCTCTGGTTTGGAGATGCATGATTATTCTCTCCTTTCATGTAAAGTAATTGTAAGGTGTAAGAATGAATTCTTTTGGGAATTCCATTTTTCCACTGTCTTCAATATTTGGTACCTGAAAAAATAATTTGGTGTAGCTTTTGCTTAGTAGTCTGTTGGCTCTAATACCATGTAAATGTGTTGAACCTGAAAAAAATAGATCTAGCTAGAAAATACCACACACATTTGCAGAGAGAAATTGAGAAAGAAGAAGCAAGAGAGAAAGAATGGAAGAATTCTCATTAACCGTAATGAATAATGAATAATTTACACATGATATACTCTGTATAACTCAACCAATGTGCACTAGAGGAGAATCCAATGTTCCATAGTGGTGGCCTAGAGTGAGTTGGACACACACCAGTAGTTACGGGAGTAAAATGCCACCCAGTCTAGTCTCTCCTACAATTACGAGAGTGAACTTCCACCTAGATGAGTTAACTAGTCTACTAGTCTTCAATTAGCTGTCTGAAACAGAGTGAAGTGAGGATGAGATCAGGGAATCATGGGTAATGCGTTAGTCTGGTGATGATACCAAGGCTAATGAACATTATCTGGTGATGATCCCAATGTTGCAGGGTGACAAAACCAATGCATCATGTAGACTCCACTCAACTAGTCAAACTGAAGTGAAAAATGAAGAGAATATTCTCCCTAGAGGAGTATTCTTCCTAAAATATAGGAGACTAGGTAATGACTAATAAACAAGGAAAAACATTAGGAAGAATAAATCCTAGGTGTGTGTGAAGTAACTCCAACAAGGTCTTCTATGACTTGTTATGTTGACAAGTCACACACTCTCTCACATTCTTCAACACATCATCTTTGATTCCCTTCCAAGTGAACCTCTCCTGGATTTTCCTGTAGGTTTTGAAATACCCCAAGTGTCCTGCCAATGGTGTATTATGCATTGCCTCAATGTTTTTTTCCTTTAGTGCAGAATCTAGAACTAGATATATACGGTCCTTGTAGTAGATGATGTCATCTACCACCTTATACCTCTCATCTTGTGTATTGCGGTCCATCACTTCACAATAAAACTTGTTCTTGGAATATTCCACCACTAGATGGAATTTCCAATCAGCTGAAATCTTTGTGAGCGAACACATCCCTAGCCCTCTGAAAGGGGAATCAACTATTGCATTTTTCTTCTCTTTGACATATTCGATGTCAAATTCATAGACCCACAATTTTATAACTCACTTTTTTTTTTTTCATTCAATTTTTTTTTCCCCATGAAGTGCCTCAAGCTGTTATGGTCTATTTTAACCAGAAATTTCCCACCTACCATATATCGTCAAAACTTCACTAAGGAATGCATGATGGAAACCATCTCTTTGTCATAGATGGAATAAAGTTTCTCATTCTCTAAGATATTCCTTCTCTCATATGCAATAGGATGCCTCTACTTCATCATAACTTCTCATATCCCTTCACCTAATGCATCGTACTCAAGCACAAAGGGATGAGTGAAGTCAGGAAGTTCTAAAACTGGGCAGGTGCTCATCACTTCCTTCCTATGGTCAAATGCATTCCGAGCCTCTTTGATCCATTTAAACACTCATTTCTTTGTGATGTTTGTGAGCAGTGTGGATAACCGTGTAAACCCTTTCACAAATCATCTGTAATAACTACAAATCCCAAAGAATCCATGCAGATGTGTGATATTTTTGGGTGGTGGCCAATCCAATATAGCCTATATCTTTTCCCTATGCACCTGCACTCCTTGTGCACTAACCACATGTCCCAAGTATAGAACCTCTATAATGAAAAATTCACACTTTGATTCTTTGGAATACAATGACTTATCCTCCGTGATGCTCAAAATCTCCTCTAAGCTCCCCAAATGTTCCTCCCATGTTTTTCTATATATCAACAAATCATCAAAAAAACACCAATAAATTCTTTCACAACTGCTTTTTGAATAAGTGATTCATGAATGAATTAAATGTATTAGGTGCATTGGTCAGCCCAAATGGAATAACCAAGAACTTATAATGCCTATAATGGCACCTGAAAGCAGTTTTGTGAATGACTTCTTCCCTGACCCCGATTTGATGCTAACCAGATCAAAGATCAATATTCGAAAAGTATATTTCTCTATGCAGCTCATCTAGAAGCTTGTTGATCCTCGGTATAGGTTACCTATTTTTTTTTTTCTTTTTTTTTTCAGGGCCCTATAGTCAATACAAATCCTCATAGTTCCATCATTCTTCTTAACCAAAACCACCGAAGAAGTGAAAGGACTAGAATTGGGTCTGATATACCCCATCTCAAGCAAATCCTTGATGGTTTTTTCTATTTCATCTTTGAATTACTTGGTGTTCCTGTAAGGGGTGGTTATGAGCGGTTTGGTTCCCTCCAACTCTATAGTGTGCTCAAAAAATTTGTCTGGTGGTGTCCTTGGAGGTATCTATCCAAAGACCTTGTTATGTCTACTCAACAATGCTTGAATATCTACATGATGGTTTTGTCATCCTTATGCATCTACCATTTTTGTGATAAAACACTTAGTTTCATATGCTATATATCCTCGCCTGAAAATGGTCTCCATCCTTTTATTTGACAAAACCATAGGGGTATTGTTTGACATGACTCTAAAAACAACCAGTTTACCTCTTGGTGTGAAGAATTTCATTGTCAGCACTTTATAATTTGACATGATGTCCCCCAACATTTGAATCCATTGGACTCCCAAAACTATATTGGAGTCTTCCAAATCGACGACATAGAAGTCATCGGTCAAGGTGTAGTTTCCCAATGTCATGGCCAAATTGGAAATATTATTCATGCATGACACATTATACCCATTAGCCATTGCTACACTAAACCCCTCAAAGTCCTCAGTATCCATCTGCCTCTTGGTTATCCAAGATGCATCAATGAAATTGTGGGTTTCCCCACTATCAATCAAAGCTATGATCCCTTGTCCAAGTAGTACCCCTATGACTCTGAAGGTGTGGAATCTAGGTGTGCCTGATAAAGTGGCAATATCCACCTCTTTTTCCTCCTCATGAGGGTTCTCCTCGGTAGAGTTCCCTTGCTCATTACCCTGCTCTATTGCAACCTATTCCTCCTTGTCACTATTTGAATGCACTTTGATTTAGTGAACCTTTCCTTTTCCCATGCATCCGTGGCCCGATGCCCAAGGTTCTTTACAGTTGAAGCGAAGATTATTTTTTCTCATCTCATTCCAATTCGCCTCATCTAAACTCTCCTTAATTGTCCCTTCTTTCACTGGAGGTTTTTTATCTTTTCCTTTCTGTGGAATGAATGGTTTAGAGAATGTCTTTGTCTTTGGGATTGCACCCCCCATGTCTTGGGTCCCAACGATAGAATCCTATAATTTCTCTAGTTTGAAATAATTCACCCAACCATGAAGTGGTTCAGATAGACCCTCAATAAACAACATCACCAATCTCAGCTCAAAGATACTTGGCATGGTGACTACAATCCTTTGAAACTCTATGATGTAGGCATCCTTTGTTCCCTCCTACTTGATCTGTGCCAACTCCCTTAAATATAGCTCAAGGTCCTTCTTATCAAACCTCTCCATTACCTTCTGAGTGAAGTCTAAATAGGAAGTGATAGTATCATGTCCTAGAGTGATCAACCCATGGTACCACCACTCGTGGGATTCTCCATCAAGGTGCAGAGTAGAGAATTTGATCTCTTCGGCCTTTGTCATATGATTGATATGGAAATATGTATCTAGCTTATGTACCCATGCTTTGGATGTGCTATTGCTAGACCCATCGAAGGATGGAATGGATAGCTTTCCCAACTTCTGTGTGAGATCCTCTTTTTTGTTTCCCCATGTTGTGATCCCTTGGTCTATTCTTGTATTTGATTGTGCAGAAGTCCTATAGTGACATGGATTCCTAAAAATCATCACCTAGAGATTGATACTCTCTCAAGTAGTCTTGAAAAGTTTCACCTGGAACTTGCTGCCCTTGATTTTGTGTTTTTTGATTTTCCAAGAATTGAGGCATAAGGGGTTTGGGGATTGTCCTACTATTGGTCCTAGCACCCACTTGAATAGGAATCCTATTATGGTTAGGTGTGGGAATATCAGGATGGATGCCCTCACCATTGTTCCCATTGTTCACATTGGAACCCCTTGCACCATTGTTACTCCCATGGTTCTGATTTTTCTGGTTACTGGAAATCAATTGTGCCAATAGTTTTGTTAATTGATGTTGCCCAGTAGCTAAGCCTTCTAGTATTTGTATAGCTTTTTCCTCATTATTATCCCCCATGACTTCTTCTTGTTCCTCCTCTGGTTGGTTCTCCCTTATTTATCCTTCTTCGTTAAATATGTCCTATTCCCTTCATTGTATTCTACTTCTATAAGTGATATACCTATTGTCCCCTTGCCTCATGAATAACAAACCCCCTCAAGCTAGGCAGATACACTACTCTGATACCACTGTAATGTTCCAACTATTTTTTTTTTGTTTTTTCTTTCTTATTTTCCACAGAGATATTTATTCAAGCAATTTGCAACCAAATGTTCCCACAACAGTCATGTATGATATTAAACTCAACATGAAGGTTGAAAAATAATTATCTGTAACATATTTCATTATGTTTGTTGTATTATATGGCCATGAAAACAAGAATACAAGCTCAAATATCAAACAACAATACAATAATACTTAATGGTGAAAAACTTGAATTTATATTTGTTTTTTTCATTGCAATATTGCAGAGAAATGTGTCATGTAGGTGAAAGTATTATACTTGACCTTAGTAGCATATTACAACACCCAAAACCAAGCCCTCTTTAGAGAATAGTTTATCTCTATCATAAAAGAAATACCCAACAACTTAGAAATTGTGCTCAGCCAATAGAATAATCCTCCCAGATTTCAATATATGGACTCAACAAACAAATGATGTGACTAGCAAGTGAAATGGAGCACCCAGTAGTCACCAGATATGCCCAACAAGTGTTTAATCTGCCCAGAAAAAGGAAATATGATCCAGGTAGAAGAGAAATCTTCCCAGAACATAATATTTGGCCCCAAACATATAAAATCTTCCTCAATCAACAAGATATTCAACCTCTGTTAGCAAATAATGGTTGTCATTGTCCAATCGACTCTCCTAGGTGGTAACTTGGTCTTCTTGTAGTAGAGAATTCGCCTAGTAGAGAAATAATCTCCCCCTTGTCCAACAAAATGACCCCCGCACTCTAAAAATCAACACAATGGAGATATTTGACCCAACTTAAGAGAAAAATCATCCTCCTCAATCTAGTCGACCCATTTCATATAAAAACTCAGTTGCCACCTATGAAACTTAGCCACAACTAAAAGAAAACACAATTACTAAAGATATTTCAATCGTTGATGAAGCACATGGAAGAAATATGTATGATATATCCCCCAAATTGACCAACTAAGGAGTATGGTCTCACCACCGAAGCCAATCTCTAAAAACCCTCCTAGGGTTTTCATCCCAAGAGTTCCAAAACCATAATGAGTTCTCTCAATGAGAAATTACTAAATACCAATGCAAGAATGAGAGAGGTCACCCTATTTTTCCCTTGTAATTCATTTGTTGACCCTTTTGCAACCTTTTTACCTTTTAATCAATTTAAGTGACTTTTCACGTTCCCCATAATAACTTAGTCACCTTTTTCCACTTTACTCAATGTCACCTTTAATTTTTAATTAATTCCCTCTCTGGTGACATTAATAATTAATTACCTGACTATGGCCCACGGTAATTACTTACACCATTTCGTCAATTCATCTAGAATACTCATTTGGAAAGGGACATGACAATATTTATGAGAAAAGTAGAGGAAGGCTAGTATTGCAAAAACCTTGGAATGACAATATGAAAGGAAAGAGGGATCAAAGGCAGAAAGGATTTAAGACACCCTTTTTCAAGAACAAATCCCAAGAAAATAAACAAGGAAAATCAACCCAAAATGAGCACAAAACAACAGATTCATTTGGGAAAATGCCAAGAAAGCAACTTGTACAATGTTGGGGATGTAATGGAAATCACCTATATAGGCACCACCCTCACAAAGGAGAAAGAATCAGGACTATCCACAACATTCAGGAGGTTGAAACAGTTGAAAACATGGGGGGAAACATCTATGGATTTATGCAGCCTTGGACAACAAGAAAGTAGAGTATCAATCCACCATGATTGAAGTGGAAGGTAATGTTTATTATCATCCCATATGAATTCTAATTTATTTTATAGCTATCCATACTTACATAAACTCTAAAATTGTTGAAAGATTTCACTTGCAAAGGAGTAAGCATAAGAAATATTGGTTAGTTTAGTTAGACAAAGGGATAAGAGAAAGATCACTAAGTTGGTTAAAGATTGTCCAATAGATATGAATAGAATCAAGAAAAAGGTAGATGTGACCATCATACCATTGGGTTCATATGTGTGTATAATTGTCATAGATTGGTTGGAAAAACACCATGATTTCCTATAATGTTACAACAAGATGATAAATTGTTTTGATGAGGAGGGAAGAAAGGAAAGATTCAAGGCATTTCGAGAGTTGTAGTTGTTAAAAAGATTTATGTCATGCAGCTGGAAAAGAGTTTCTGAAAGGGGTGTCAATTTGTTTCATCCCATATGGAAGAGGCAACCAGAGATATAATGGAAAGTATTAGAAACCATCTTATCTTGAAATAATTTGAAGATGTTTTTGGGGAGATCCCGGGATTGCCACCAAAGGGAGACATTAATTTCTTTATTTATTTGGTGCCAAGAGATACCCCAGTGTCCAAGGCACCTTACAAAATGGACACACTAGAATTGAAAAAGTTGCATATGTAGCTTGAAGAAATTTTGAAGAAGGGGTATATACGCCCAAGTGTTTCACCTTGGAGATCCCCCCTTCTTTTTGTAAAGAATAAGGATGAAACATTAAGGCTATGTATTGATTTCAGATAGTTGAATAAGGTCACAATAAAGAACAAATATCCTTTTCCAAGGATTGATGATCTTTTTAATCAGTTGAAAGGTGTAAGAATATTTTCCAAGATTGATTTGAGATCGAGTTATCATCAAGTGAGGAAAAAGGAAGAGGATATCATCAAGCCAATGTTTAGAACAAGATATGGACATTATGAATTTATGGTATATCCTTTTGGACTATCAAATGCCATAGTTATTTTCATGTTCATAATGAATGGAGTATTCATGGGGTACCTAGAAAAGTTTGTGATTTTTTTCTTAGATAACATTCTCATCTACTTGTTGGGCACTTTAATTGTCTAAATAAATAGATAATTAAGGTGTTCAATATAAATTGTCAAACCTAGGGAATTTTTGTTATTGTAAGATAATTGTGCACAGTCTATGCTAGATTATGAAAGCAACACTAATCAAATTGCAGTAAGGTAAACTAAAAGAAAGAAAATTGAAAAGTTGAACACTAACACAAGCTACTGACACAACTGGAGTTCTAATCTATAGTTGCAGAATTGAAATCACACTTGCATAATTGAAATCACACTTTCCTAATTGAAATCTAATTTCCAGGAGTAGAAATTGATGAGTGTATAAGAATCTTGGATTATCTAATCTATTCTAATTTTCTATATTACTCTTGCAGAAAGATGTTCTGTGCTAATTGCTAAAAGAAAGTCTACTTAATTGCAGAAGGGGAATTCACACTTCTAATTATCTTTTCTTGAAAACAGAGATTTAATCTAATGCAGAAAAGGAATTAACTCTCAAAGCAATTCTCCAGCAGTATTCAACAATTGATGCTAACTCTCATGAGACACACTGATGCGCATTAATAGAAAGGGACTGAACTGTAACAACAAATTTATTCTAGAAATGCATAAGCAAGTAAATCACACAACTATAAATAATCAAAGCAGTTAATATAAAACTCAAAACAGAGGGGAGTCTGTGAGGAAGGTGGGCCCTTTCCTTCTCACTGAATCCACTCGAAAAAGACTATAGTATGTTAGAGAAACTCAATTCACTTCTTTATTAACTCGCAAAAGTGTTCAGATAGAATATACTTCACTTCACTCTCTGTTCCACAGCTAATATTCGGTACCAATTATTACAAAAGCTCTGTTATTTAAAGACAGAGTCATTCAGTTGAAATGGACTCAGAACAGCCTTGAGAATCAGAGATTCTCAAGATGTTCATATGATACAAAAGATCTGTCATCTTCACAAAATCTAGAAAAAGAATCTTGATCACTAGCATGAGAAAAAATGTGTAACAGCCTTGAGGGTCGGTCTTCAGGATTCAGATTTGAATGATATACCAGCTTCCAGGATTGGTGCGCATCTATTGTATCAGGTGTAATAGTGTCCAAGAAAGGTGCGCAGTTGTTGTAGTCATGTAACAACATGCAGAACTGGCACACAGTTGTAACAACTAGTGTAACAACAATGATATTTCTTCAAGACTTGGTTGTTCTACACATTTTGATCATTAGTTGAACACTCATGGGTAAAATATGAGAAACAATAGCAATCAAACATGTTAAGTAAATAAGAATACAAAAGAAAGATCAATGATTCATACCTTGGGAAAAAGGTCTTAGCAAACATGATATTAGGCATTTTAGCATAGAAATGATAAGGTTGAATGAGCAAAAGATATAGTGAAAAAGGGACATTTCTGGGTCCTAACATGCCCCCCAACTGAATACAGTGCATGTCCTCATGCAAAACACATTCAATCCTTACTTTGAATCTGAGCCAAGGAAGTGAATCCTCCAATTCAAATTGCTAAGACAAATCGCTAAGTACCAGTATGGGAAAAACCTATGTACCCCCAACATCTGTTGTTTCAAAAATCTGTCTATGTTGTTTTGTCTTCAATAATAGAATCAGTTTGAGTGTGTAACAAAGGTTCTTGTGTAAAAGCTACTGGTAAACCAACAACTACTCTATTACGTTGAGATCTCCTCTGCCTTACTATTTTTTGTGGAGCAGTAAGGTCATACTCTATCTTGATTGAGAGATTGGCTGGTTCTTCAGCATGACCAGTGACTGGTACTTTCACTATTTTATACCCTGCCTGAAAGTAAATATTACCACATTCATAGCACATGTGCTCTATATTCTCATTCATAATAGTTGTTGCATGTGCTAATATATCCAAAGTTGACTTCTTTGAGTTTTATTGTCAAACAACATGTAAGTCCTTCTTTAGGGAATCCAACTCTGCTTTGAGGCTTTCATTTTCCTTCATTAGTTCAGTAATCCTGAAATTTTCTGTATCCTTTATCTTCTTCTCAATTTGAGAAAACAACTGAGCAAGTGGCACATCCTCGCTATTTTGTGTAACTGGTTCTTGTGTGGCAGATACACTGATGAGAGTTGGTTCTTGTGTAACAGTTGATTCAGGCATGGTTGGTTCTTGTGGAATAGTATTTTCCAAGGAATCTTGTTCTTGTGTAACAGCAAAGTCTGGCATGACTGGCTCTTGTGGAACAGTCTCTTCCTGGGTGGTTTGTTCTTGTGTAACAACTAAGTTCTGGAAAGAGGCTGGTTCTTGTGTCACAATCATGTTGTTGGAAGGGACTAGTTCTTGTGTGGCATTCACTTCATTAACAATGGAGGATAATGGAAGAAGAATAAGTATTTCCTATGCCATATTCTTCCATCCAATTGTTGCTTCAATAGACCTTCCTGACCTAGTTCTCCTCCTAGGTAATGTAGAGACAAAAGTAGGGGCTTTCGTTTTCATTGCTTTAGGAGAAGGAGGGTGTTCTTCAACAACCAGACAAGGAGGAAATTTTGGGATGCTAGGGTGTGGTATAATCTGTACATCATCACTCATCAAGTGATGCACAGAATCATCAAGCGGAGCTGATGATTCAGTTGTAATTCGTGTACATTCGGCCTGCAATGATAAAATGGTTTCTTGAAATTCCTTGCACAAGGTAAAACCTGGAATACATACCTCTATAAAATCAGTTAGCTTCTCACTTAGGTTTGTATCATTGATGTCAATATCTGGTAGGGTCTGAGTATCTGCAAAATCAAGACACTTTGTCATAGCAACAGGAGGGTTTTGAGTTGCTTCTGGTGCAACTCTGTCGATGCCTTTTTAATATTTTCCTCTGGTTTGACGTTTTCTTTCCTGAGATGATTCACTAAAAGTGACAGTAGGGGCTTGAACGAATGTTGCAGCAATAGGAGGGTTTTGAGTTGTTGTTGGTTCAACAGAAGATGAAATCAACGTGTTGGTAGTTACAGTGGGGGTTGTAATTGTTGTTGCAGTAGACCTCTCTGACCTATTGCTCTTCCTAGGTAATGTAAAAACAAAAGCATGGGTTTTCCTTTTCTTATATTTAGGAGTAGGAGAGAGTTCTTCAATAACAGTTGTTGTAGCTAAAGGCTGAGGCTCATGACTTGGTCCATGGATTCCATTATCAACTACTAAATCAATCACAACTATAGGCATAGGGTTTAGTTGTTTTGGTTTGGCCATAACAGTAGTCATAGAATTTGGTTGTTCTTTCACTTCAGGTAATGGGTCATTAGGAATTCCCATTACTCTACGAATCAACAACCCTATCACTCTATGATTGGAAAGATAATTCATGGGATGCTTTGATATCTTGACAAAGTGAGCCATATTATGCAAGGAATGAAGAAGGTAATAAGGGATGTTTATTAGCTTATGATGTCTTAAATGTGACAGTAGTATAAAATCAAAAAAATAAACTACTTGATATCCTCCCTCACATGTAATGTACCTGTTTGTAAATTCTGATACTTTCCCCCATGGTATGGGTAAGGAAATTACAACTACACCTCGACCCTTGGTCTAAACTTTCTCCTTGTCCATGAGAAGACCCTTTTTTGCATCGGGAATATGTGCTTTTATGTTAAACCATCTTTCTCTTGTGGTCGACAACCCTGTCATAGCAGCCACAGTTTCTTATGTTACTGGAATCCTCACTCCGTGCACCATTGAATACCCTTTTGTGAGATTTTGACTAAACTCCAATACCTCTACTTCATTAAACCCCTACATTTTCTTAAAATAAGAAATCCAGCTAGCCTGCAGAAATATTTGGTAAACATTCAGGTGTAGCAACAATGCATCCATGTTTTCCGGTTCATACCTCACAGTTGATCCTCCCATGATGTTGTTTTAGAGTCTAACAGTCACATAGGAGGATAAACATACACCTAAACCAGAGACACAACAAGTTCAAACGTGGATTTCATAAAGAACACAATGTCTCAGCGAAAATAAGTGTTGGTCACAATAATTGCTTAATTGATTTTAAACAACTAAGTGAAACATAAATTATCAACCCAGAGAAGTCTTTTATTTCAAAGATATCCACGCACTATATATGCTCAATTCCAAAAGAAGTTTAGTGTTGTAGTAAAGAAACTTATACTAATCTTGCTTGCTCAAACAAACTGAAGTTCTGTATTCAATCACAGGAAAGTAACTTCCCTATTGCAACCCTTTAAAGATCAAATTAAGAATCCTGGATTACATTTAAAACAATACTTGCAATGGGAAAGAACAACTATTCTGTCATCAGAGAACATGACCCTTACTCTCAACAGAGACTTCATCATTAACACTCTTTCATGAAAATAACAATGCAGAAAACAATTAACTCTAATTGACAGAAAACAAAGCCACCTAGTTCCTTTCTTTCTAAGCAGGAGCCTTGAGCCTTACTTCTATTTAGAAGACTTGTGAGGTTGAGGTTTACAGAGAACAGAGCAGTCTAATCCCTTCCTTTCTGAGCAAGGATTACTAACCCAGTTCTGGCTAGCATTAATGAAGATCTACAGAAAACAGGGTATTTTGGTTCCTTCCTTTCTGAGTAGGGACCCTTAACCCTATCCCTGATTAACACACTTGCAGGGGGAAATAAAATCTACAGAGGATAAGGTGTTGTGATTCCTTCCTGTCTGAGTAGGAACCTTTTAACCAATTCTCCGACTAACACACTTGCTGAAGGAAATGAAACCTACAGAGATCGGGGCAATCGGATTCCTTCCTTTCTAAGTAGGAAACTCTTAATCGAACCTCTGGCTAGCACACAGCAGGAAATGAAATCTACAAAGGGGCAAGGTGTTGTGATTCCTTCCTGTTTGAGTAGGAACCTTTTAACCAAACCTCTGACTAGCACACTTGCAGCAGTAAACAAATCCTACAGAGAGTATGATGTTCCAATTCCTTTCTGTCTGAGCAGGAACCTTTAATCAATCCTTTGCTAGCATAAAATCATCACACAAGGTTGTTGGTAAAAGAATCTCAAATTTCATTCATTAAACTAAAACAGAGTCAGTAGTGTTTCAGCAAAGCGAAATTCATAAAACAGTGTTTCAGCACACAACAGTAAATAAAACATGGATAGAAATTATACTAACACACCTCTAACTAATGGGTGAATCTTGTGATGAAGGTGGGCCCTCCCTTCTCACAAGATTCCCCTGGAACGGGAAAGCTTAGAGACAAATGATCAAAGCAGTCTTATATTCATCTGTCGAAATATCACATTACAAATTGAAAGAACAAAATACGTCCCGCTTCTCTGGAGTTGCTTCAATACTAAAAACTTGGATTTTCTCGAATGGTGATTTCCTCTGATTTAAAGAGGAAATCCCTTCGATACAATCATTACAATGCATCTCAATCCAATCCTAGATCGGATCTCTTTTCTAAATTAGCATATGATGTCTTGTTTTCACGCAACCGAATGCTGAATGAGGTATTGTTGTTACGGCTGGTGTAACAGCTTCTTTTCATCGTTGTTGATGCTGTTTCAGCCACGTGATTACGCTTTGACTGTTGACTGCTGACTGTGATGGCTACCTTGTTTTTCGGCATCGTCGGTTCTAGCAGTTTCTTCTGTGTTTCAGCATCTGTGACTCTGGGCTGTGTGATAGCTCGTGTTTCAGCATCTTGCAACCTCAGACTGTGTAGCAGCTCCGTGTCTCAGCATTTGTGGCCTCGGACTGTGTAGTAGCTCTGTGTTTCAGCATCTGCGACCTCGGACTGTGTAACAGCTCCGTGTTTCAGCATCATTTCTGTGTTTCAGCAATAGGCCTTGAATACAAATCTGCAGTTTTGGACACTTGTGCATTTCTAATCAATAGTTAAGTACGAGAGTGATGTAAAATATCATGAAAAACAGATTGAACGTGTAGTAATGAGAAAGGACGTTATATACCTTGGAATGATCAGATGGAATGATAGTATAAGTCTAAATACAGGTGATCTAGGGTATAATAATGGCAAAAGGTATGGGCAAAAAGGTACAATATGAGGTCCTAACATCCCCCCCAACTCAAGGTGTTGCATGTCCTCAGGCAACTTACTCTGAATACAAGTCTGGATACCTACTCTGATCATGTAAGCTACTCAAGTTGTAACTGTGGGAGGTACTGTCTGTCAGCGTTTTGAACCCTTGCACTTCCTGGATTCTTTGCCATGCTGTTGTTTTTGCCTTTTTAGGAAGCTTGTAACTGATTTGATATTTTTCTATAGGCAACCAGAGAATGGGGAAATGGAACCGGTACCCAATCCACTTTTCATCACAATGTCTCATACACTGGATATAACTGGGCACCCTAGAAATTGCTGCTTCTAAGTTAGCAGGACCAAAAGGATTATACTGTTGCCTTCTTTCTGTGGATTGCCGCCAGAACAGGTTATTGGCCTGTAAGGCAGAAATCTGTATAGCACTGATAATGCGTTCACAATCCTGAATCACTTCTGCTTGCAACTGTTGAACATGTTCAGTCATTCCCGTTTTCTTTAAGAATGCATAATACTGTGAGATGAATGTAGCTACCCCTTGGGGTTCTGGTCTGACCCAGAGACCGCGATTATCTTCATTGTTCTTGGCAGCTGAAAAATCACCTTGCCAAGTGATTTGATTGAGGAGGAAGGAAGTGAATGCTCGAAGTTGAACATCCCCAACAAGAGGATTAATGTTCAGTGCCCTGTTCTCTGGAATAGCCTCATTAAGGAAATATGCCTCACAGAGGAGGTGCTGATCTATGGTGGAGGCAGCTAAAAAAGTGTTAATAAAATCTATTGATGAAATGACTTCATGGGGCTTTCCTTCTATAATAGACTTAATCTGAAACCACATGAGTCTTTCCATGAAAAATAAAGAATAATTACAGGATGGTTTCCTTGTGGCCATTAGTTGCTGCATCATATCAAAGATCTTGACCATTCTATCTTTTAACTCTCTGTTCTTTTTCTTAACGTCTCGAATTTCCTGGCGTGTCAGGTCCAATGCTTCCCAATTCGAGAAAGTGTGATTCCTCTAGATTTGCCTATGTACTTGCAATTTTTGAGCTTGTGTCTCAGCATACTCCTTCTTCCACTTTTGTATTTCTGCATGTTCGTCCCACAGATGAGAAGTCTGAGTTTCAGCATGGACAGTAGTAGGATTACGCATGGTTTGAGTGGACTGTTCCCTGGAAGTGGAGAGATTGATTTGACTAGGGGGTGTGACTTCCTCTATGGTCACTGTTTGCACAGCCTTATTGACAGTAGGGATTTCTTTCTTGATTCTGGAAGGGCCTGCTGGTTCTTGTGTTRYAGCAGGTTTAGTTCTGAGCTTAGTGGAACCTGYTGGTTCTTGTGTTACAGCAGGTTCAGGCTTGGCTTCAAAGGGAGAAGGAGTGGGGGCTGCTCCTGGTACTGGAACTTGAACTATCTTATACCCTGCCTGATAATAAATATTTCCGCATTGGCAGCACATGTATTCCTTGCATATGCTTTCTGTAGTTTTTTCTGCCAGGGTGACTGTTCGTTCCAAGGCGTACCGATTTAATTCTTGTTCATATGCCTCCTTTGCCCTGGCTAATTCCTGCTGATATGCTTCCAACTGAGACTTTAAAAACTCATTTTCTTCCAGGACATCGGCCATTGTTGGTTTCGATTTAGAGATGACTGGTTCTTGTGTTGCAGTCATCGTCTCCTTAGCTGGTTCTTGTGGAGCAGCTACGGGAATGGCAACTGATGCCTGAGTTTCAGCTTCTTGGTGCAAGGAGAGTAGTGTTTCAGTACCTTCAACTTCTGATTCCTCAATTTCCATATCAGTGGGTGGTTCTTGTGTTTCAGCCACTGAATGGGTGGCTGGTTTTTCAGCCATGTTGCTTGATGAAGGTGGTGTTGCAGCATCCTATGATTCCTGAAATTCAACTTCAACATTAGTGACTGGTTCTTGTGTTACAGCCACTGGATTTCCGCCCATTTTGCTTGATGAGGGTGGTGTTACAGCATCCTGTGATTCCTAAAATTTGACTTCAACATTAGTGACTGGTTCTTGTGTTACAGCCACTGCAGCATCCGGGGTCTCAATTTCCTTGCTTTCAACTGCAGTACCAGTGGCTGGTTCTTGTGTTTCAGCCGTTGGATGGGTAGCTGCTTGTGTTTCAAAAACAAATGATGTCTGGGTCTCTAATTCCTGCAGCTCTACTTCAATGTCAGCGAATGGTTCTTGTGTTTCAGCCGTGGCTGTTTCCTGTGTTTCAGCCATGGCTGGTTCTTGTGTTTCAGCCATGGCTGGTTCTTGTGTTTCAGTCACTGAGTGGGTAACTGGTTCTTGTGTTTCAGCTACCCTGTGTGAGGCAGATGGCGTTACAGTTTCTGGGGCGTCTGGTTCTTGTGTTACAGCGCCCATGGTTAGAATAGGCAAAGATAGCGGGGTTGGGGAGGTCAATGGTTTATGGTGTTTTAGTCTTATAGGTGGGGGATCTAGGGTGGTGGTCATCCAGGGTGGCCTCATTGAGGCTTTCGTTCGCTTTTTGCGCAAGAAGGGTGGAAAGGGGGCGATCTGTTGTCGTTTTCGTGGAGGTTTCTCCTGAATGATAGGGCAGGGAATATTTTCTGGTTCAGAGTCATCAATTAGGATATGAAGGGTGGAAGTGGAAGACTCGGGTGCGGTATGCGACGATTCAGGTATGGTAGGGAGGCTGACTGGACTGGTTGGTCGTGTGGGCGGGCTATGGGGTATTTCGAGGGAAACTGGGGGGTTTTGTTGTTGCTCCTCCTCAGGATTTTCAGGGGCTTCGGCAGCTGGTGCAGGGTTTATGGGTGGATAATTTAATGGATGGTTTTGTTGTTCCAAACCCCTGTTAATGAGTAATTGAACCAGGCGGTGGTGGGTAAGTGACTGGGTTGGATCTTTTGCCCTTCAAGAGTAATGTGCCATGTTCTTTAAATAGCCCAGCAAAAAGTATGGAATATTAACCCGTCTGTTATGTCTTAGATGAGAAAGCAAAAGGAAATCGTGCTGATAAACTACCTGATAGCGACCCTCGCAGGTCAGGTAGTGCTTGATGAATCGG
>ML795905.1:282801-314891 GCA_009831015.1 Picea engelmannii
GGTTTACAGAGAACAGAGCAGTCTAATCCCTTCCTTTCTGAGCAGGGATTACTAACCCAGTTCTGGCTAGCATTAATGAAGATCTACAGAAAACAGGGTATTTTGGTTCCTTCCTTTCTGAGTAGGGACCCTTAACCCTATCCATGATTAACACACTTGCAGGGGGAAATAAAATCTACAGAGGATAAGGTGTTGTGATTCCTTCCTGTCTGAGTAGGAACCTTTTAACCAATTCTCCGACTAACACACTTGCTGAAGGAAATGAAACCTACAGAGATCGGGGCAATCGGATTCCTTCCTTTCTGAGCAGAAACCTCTTAATCGAACCTCTGGCTAGCACACAGCAGGAAATGAAATCTACAAAGGGGCAAGGTGTTGCGATTCCTTCCTGTTTGAGTAGGAACCTTTTAACCAAACCTCTGACTAGCACACTTGCAGCAGTAAACAAATCCTACAGAGGGTATGATGTTCCAATTCCTTTCTTTCTAAGCAGGAACCTTTAATCAATCCTTTGCTAGAATAAAATCATCACACAAGGTTGCTGGTAAAAGAATCTCAAATTTCATTCATTAAACTAAAACAGAGTCAGTAGTGTTTCAGCAAAGCGAAATTCATAAAACAGTGTTTTAGCACACGACAGTAAATAAAACATGGATAGAAATTATACTAACACACCTCTAACTAATGGGTGAATCTTGTGATGAAGGTGGGCCCTCCCTTCTCACAAGATTCCCCTGGAATGGGAAAGCTTAGAGATGAATGATCAAAGCAGTCTTATATTCATATGTCGAAATATCACATTACAAATTGAAAGAACAAAATACGTCCCGCTTCTCTGAAGTTGCTTCAATACTAAAAACTTGGATTTTCTCGAATGGTGATTTCCTCTTATTTAAAGAGGAAATCCCTTCGATACAATCATTACAATGCATCTCAATCCAATCCTAGATCGGATCTCTTTTCTAAATTAGCATATGATGTCCTGTTTTCACGCAACTGAATGTTGAATGAGGTATTGGTTTTACGGTTGGTGTAACAGCTTCCTTTCATCGTTGCTGATGTTGTTTCAGACATGTGATTACGCTGTGACTCTTGACTGTTGACTGTGACGGATTCCTTGTGTTTCGGCATTGTCGGTTCTGGCAGTTTCTTCTGTGTTTCAGCATCTGCGACTCTGGGTTGTGTGATAGCTCGTGTTTCAGCATCTTGCAACCTCAGACTGTGTAGCAGCTCCGTGTCTCAGCATTTGTGGCCTTAGACTGTGTAGCAGCTCCGTGTTTCAGTATCTGCGACCTCGGACTGTGTAACAGCTCCGTGTTTCAGCATCGGTTCTGTGTTTCAGCAATAGGCCTTGAATACAAATCTGCAGTTTTGGACACTTGTGCATTTCTAATCAATAGTTAAGTACAAGAGTGATGTAAAATATCATGCAAAACAGATTGAACGTGTAGTAATGAGAAAGAACGTTATATACCTTGGAATGATCAGATGGAATGATAGTATAAGTCTAAATACAGGTGATCCAGGGTATAATAATGGCAAAAGGTATGGGCAAAAAGGTACAATATGAGGTCCTAACAATAAGCATAGTCAAAAGGTGGCAGAGATGAATATAAAAAGTGATTTTAATGTTATGATGGCGTAGATTTTCTTGCCCCCCAATTAATCTGATTAGCTCTTGGTTCAACGAATTTAGGACAACTGGTAGGTAATCGTTTAAATCTTTCTTCCATATCTCCATCACTTTGACACGTAGGATTAGTAACGTACCTCATAACTTACTGCACAAACCAATCTGTCGGAGTAACTGCACTGTCCAACCACCATTTGATCCACATGGAATAGCTGTAATGATGAGAGATGGCTTTGGAATGTGAGAAATGATGATATGACAGGTGGAGCATAGGTGGAGTCCTTTATGTGGTTGACCAACTGGAAATATGGGGATGTGGAGTCAAGTAATGATGAAGTGACATTTTCTGATAAAGAGAGTGGAAAAGATAGCAGCAGAAATGACAAAACAGTAGTGTTTCATCATGGGAAAATGGAAAAAATGCAAAAAATGGGTGAAGAAGTATGCAAAATAGTGAAAACGAATAACAATGGTAGGTGTATCAACATGTGTTTTTGGCCGGAATAGTGGAATTTGGTGAGGCGGAATGTAAATCGGCCAAATTGTCGGGAAAATGGTGGAATAACATGTAAAGTGAAATGGAAAAATAGTCGAAAAAATGGTGTAACAACATTTAAAGTGACCATGGTGAAACAACATGGAAAGAGGTGTAATAGCATGTAACCCAGCCGAACACAGAATTCATTAGTTTTCCAAAAACTAATCCTTCGACTCCCTTCATTGTAATCTACCTTTCTCTCCTTCAATCCATCTGCACATGAGTATTTTCCTGATACCCTTCTAGGCTGATTTTATTAGAAAGAAAAAAATGAAATACTTTAAGAAAAAAAATAGAAAAATTCAAATTCATACAGTTTATTTATATACAAGGTTTTATTGAAAGCTAAAATTTATAAGGTTCAGAAGGGGAAGGAGAAGGATTCGTTCCCTTTAAAAATTGATAACATGTATCAGCTGTACATCTGGATTTAAATTCTGCCTTGGAAAGTGAATGCTGATACAGGGACAAGCGATGACCATTGGCAAGTAACTATGTATTAGATCCATCAATATTGATTAACTTGATTGTCCCTTTGGGAAAAATAGTGTCTACCTTGTAAGGTCCTAGCCATATTGTACATAGCTTACCCTAAAATTCTTTAAACCATGAATCATACAACAGAGCCCAATCTCCCTTTTTGAATAATTTCTTCTTGATGACTCGGTCATGCCACTTGGTTCTCTGTTGTTGAATTACTATGGTTTGATGAATAGCATCAAATGCTTCTCATCTAGCTCATTTAGCTGCTGCAGTCTGGCCTTTTGTGCTACAGTCAAGTCTAGATTGACTGTTGATGCAGTTCTTAAGGTTTTGATCTCAAATTCAATGGGAAAATCAGGGCTCTTCCCATATACTAGTTCATAAGGAGAAAAACTAGTTGTGTTCCTCCAAGTGGTTTGATAAGCCCATAGAGCTTCATGCAATCTATCAGACCAATCCCTACAATGTTCCCTCATTTTTTTAGTAAGAATAGCTTCTATTACTTTGTTTGTACTTTCCACCTGGCCATTACCTTGGGGATGGTATGGGGAAGTTGTTCTATGCAAAACATGATATTTATTGAGTGGGGCTTCAAACTTACGTGATGTGAAAGGTGGTCCCCCATCAATAACTAACTCTCTGGGAACTCCAAAGCTAACAAAGATATCTTCAAACAAAAATGATAAGACAACTTCTTCTGAGACCCTGATGAGTTCTTTTCCTCAACCCACTCGGTCATGTAATCTGTGCAGACCAATATATAGACTTTCTGATTAGAAGGTGGGTTAATGGGACCTACAAAATCTATGTCCCATCTCTCAAAAGACTCTAACACTAGTTGAGGCTGGAGAGGCATCTCATCCCTATGATTTGGCTGACCCATGCGTTGGCAACTGTCATAGGCTTGGACATACTTCCTTGCATCTTGAAATATTGTGGGCCAAAAATAGCCCATCCTCAAAATTTTATGCCCAATCCTTTTATCAGCAAAATGACCCCCACAAGGGCCATCATGGAAATCTTTAAGCAGATCATAAACTTCATCATCTCTCACACATCTCCTGATTTCTTGATCCAGGCCTGCGTATAAAAGGTATCCCCCTATCCAACTATATCGAGCACTCTTCTGAATTATCTTCCTTATTTCTCAGGGAGATAGATGTGGAGGTACCTTCCCTGCAACCAAATAATCAACAATGTCTGCATACCAAGGTGAGTGAGCAGATACTGCAAACAAATGTTCATCTGGAAAGGAATCATCTACAGGTGAATTATCATCATTTATATTCAATCTTGAGAGAAAATCAGCAGCCACATTTTCTTTTCCTGGTCTATATACTATAGTGATGTCAAATTCTTGTAGTAATAACAACCATATTGTTACTCAGGCATCAATAATAGGTTTATTCATCAAATATTTAATTGCTTGATAATCAATATGAATAAAAGTAGAATAACCAGTGAGATAATGCCTGAATTTATTGATCGCATAGACTACTGCCAAGAATTCTCTTTCTGTAACTGTATAATTTAACTCAGCAGGAGCCAAGTTCTTGCTGATATAGTAGATAGAATAGGGATCTTTGTCCTCCTGTTTCCCTAGCACTGCACCAATTGCAGTATTAGAGGCATCTGAAGAAATGTGAAATGGCATAGCCCAATTGGGCCCTCTCAAAATGGGACCTGTGGACAATTTTTGTTTCAAATCTGCAAAAGACAATTCGCACTTGTCAGTCCAACTAAAGTCAACATCTTTTGTTAATAGAAAAAATAAAGGAGAGGCAAGTTTGGAATTTTTTTAATGAATCTCCTGTAATATCCAACATGCCCTAAAAAGATTCTTATCTCCTTCTGAGTTGATGGAGTTGGAATGTCCAAAATAACCTAGATTTTGGCTGGGTCTACCTGAATTCCTTCATAAGAAATGAAGTGTCCCAGCACCACACCTTCACTCATCATCATATGACACTTTTATGTACTTAGAGAAAGATGAGTCTGTATACATATTTTGAGTACTATTTCCAGATTAGCTAAATTTTCATCGAAATCAGTACCATAAGGTGTAAATTCATCCATAAATATTTCCATATAGTCATTTACCATATCAGAGAAAATACCAATTACAACTCTCTGGAAAGTGGATGGTGCATTACACAAGAAAAATGGGAGAACCTTGTAGGAAAATGTACCCCAAGGGCTGGTAAAGGTGGTCTTATCTTGGTCCTGTGGAGCAATGGTTATCTGGTTATAGCCACTAAATCCATCTAGGAAAGAGAAAAACTTTTTCCCAGATAGGTTGTCTATAACCAGATCAATGATTGGAAGAGGGAAATGATCCTTCTGTGTGGCTTTATTCGGGGCTCTATAGTCTACACACACTCTCCATTTACCATTCTTTTTAGGCACAATAACCAACAGTGAAACCCACTCGCTGTCTGATATAGGGTAGATGAATCTGGCATTTAGAAGTTTCTGGAGTTCTTCTTTAGTAATCTCTTTAATATTAGGGTTCATCCTCCTTTGGGGTTGGCAAATGGGTTCATTCTTCCTTAATGTATATATGGTGGGTGCATAGTTTAGAGGAAATTCCTTTCATATCTATGTAATCCCAGGCAAATGCTTCTTTATGTTCAATCAATAACTTCATAAAACGACGAGTTTCAGCAGAAGATAAATCAGGATTGATGTTCAGGGTTTTTTCAGGTTTGATTTCTACAGTGATGCTATTAGAACTGACTTTAGGAAATAATTCAGTTGTTTCAACATCTGCTGTTATAGATGTTTTAACTTGATTTACAATAGTTTCAGAGAACATTTTCGGGCTCACTCCTTCCTAGGCAGTAGGGTCAAAGATTCTACTCAATCGGTGGTACATGTTTTGTGTAACAGTAGAGGGGTCACTGATAAAGCTATTGATTAGCTCATCCTCTATCTCATCTTTGAAACTAAAGGCTTTTCCTATGGTTAGAACAGGCAGGGCGCTTTCATCCTCAAGGTCCATCCATAAAGAATTTTCGAGTTCCACACTGGGTGTAGGATGAGGATAAAGGGTAAGTTTCTTGGTATCATAACCATCAGAGATGGTCATTGAACTAGATATGCAACCAATGAAGGAATCAGTTGTAGCTAACCATGGTCTTCCTATAATTAGAGGATGACCCCCCAGACGATTTTTAGGTTGCAATACGACAAAATCAATAGGACACTCCCATGAATCAACTGAAAGAATTAGATCATCAATTACTCCTTCTGGCTTAATAGTAGAATGATCGGCTAACTCTAAAATAGTAGGAGTAGGTTAGACTTGTGTTCTGAGTTGCATCAATTGTGTGATCTCTATTGGCATAATGTTAATTCCTACCCCTAAATCAACAAGCACATCGGGAATAAATGTTTGTCCAATTTTGACAGTGACTGTAGGGTTTTTTGGGTCGCCATATTTAATAGGTGGGGTTTTTCCTAACATCAGTTCAGGCAATTCTCCCACTACGTGTACTGTGAGGGGGTCCCTATGTTTCCTTCTAGGATTTTTGATATAGAGCTCTCTCATAGTCTTAGCATAAATAGGGACATCCTTAATCGCTTGCAATTGTGGAATTTTAACATGCATATTTTGCAACTCTCCTAAGAGATTGAAGGATGCTAATTCCACAGTTTTGGTAATTTCCAATCTTTCAAGGAATGGGGGTTTTGCTAATTCTATTATAGGTTCGTAAATTTCTTCGGTATTAGTAGATGGTTTTTCCCCCGATTCCTTGTTTGATTTTGAAGATGGAGCCTCTTCAATTATTGGCTCGATTATTCTCCCTGATCATAATTTTATCTCATCACAAGGCATAGAGGTAATAGACAAAGCTCGAACATTGTGTATATCAATATTCCAAATGGCCTTATTATTTGGATTTGGATTAGGTTGCACAGGCATCTGAGGTCATAATGGAGAATTGTTCTATGGGGCATTGGGAGGTAACTACAGTTGTTGTTGTTGATACTGGGGTTGGAATTGTTGTTGGTAGGGGTTCTGTTGGTGAGGGTTTCTCTAATATGGGTTCCATCACCCAGGATGATTCTATTGTTGGAGCATAGGTACCCATGCATTGGGATCCTGATAAGGAGGTGGCATCTAATTTGGAGGGGGGGAATTCATCTGGCCATATTGAAGCTGATTGTTCACATTATTCCAATAATTAAGTGTTGCAGGAGAGAATTGAGGGTTTGTACCTTGACCTCTTGGTTGCCATTGTCTTCTCTGTTTTATTAGATAGACAGCCTCTACTTCCTCATTAGTTTCCATCATTGATTCTTTTACACCTAGTAGGGAGGGACATTTGTCAGTGGCATGATCTAATTCACAAATAAGACATACCTGGACATTGTTCAGTGGCCACTCCCTTGGTGGATGTTTGTCTCTGCATTTTGGACAGAAAATGGACAATGCCTGATCTGATTCTTCTTGTTTCTATTTGATCTGTAGAGTATCAATTTGTGAAGCAAAAGAGTTAATCATTTCTGTTTTGAAACCTTCTAACAGATTTCCTATTTCTACTCTTGTTGCCCCTCCATTGGTTGATTTTTGTACCCTTGAAAAAGTCGTATCCCTGATAGCTGACTTATTCCTTGTAGATCCTCGAGAGCATCTCTTATGAAGATCTACAATGTCTTCATAGGATTCCTTAGATATATCTCCCTTGCCAAGCATATTCAACATATCTAAACAATCATCTCTAACTCCTTTTAGCAAAATAGTTTTCAGAATGTCCTTACTCACATCCGGATGTCCTGACCTTTGTATATTATACTGGAGTCACTCCACAAAATATTCAAGGGTCTCGTCCTCCTTCTGATACATATTGAACATTTCCTCTCTTCATTCCCTCATTCTACAGTAGTCTTGGTACTTGTTCAAGAAAAGTTGCCTCATTTGTCCCCATGTTGAAATATTCTCTCCTCCAAGGCTCATGAACCATATTAATGTGTTACCCTTCAATGTAGCTAGAAACAATTTAAGCTTCTGCGCAGTGGTAGTGTAGTCATAGCTTCTACACAGAATATCAAATTCAAATAGAAACTCATCTGGATCCTCAGTATATAATCCATGGAAATTTGGCAGGGCTGAGAGAGGTATGTTCTTCATAGGAGTTATCCCCTGTGTGGGAACATTAGTAATAGGAAAGACCAGGGTAGAGATAGTATTTTCACCATTTTTCTTATCTTCATTGTTCAGTGGATTCTCATGGTAGAACTCTTCTTCATTATCTCCTTGATTTTCCATACCTTCTCTCCAATTAATATAGAAATTGTCCCACTCCTCTTTAGTGACTATCTGTTTGTTGATCTAATAAACAAATTCTTCTGGATTTTCCCTGTTCCGAGCTACATTTTCTTGATCTTCAATATCATCCAATGTTGCATGCTGACTTGTTGGTGACAAACCTTTAGCTTCAGCCTCTAATGAAAACGATGTTTCAAAATGGGGTAGTTATGATGACTGAGGGATATGTCTTCTTGGAGGATTTGAAGGGCGAAAGAAAGATATTGAAGAAGAATCTACTTTGGCTATAATCTGATCAACAAAGGTTTGCCTTCCCAGTGCAGGATTCCTTCCACCATGTCCTCTGGCACCTGTAGGGTTAGTATTTTAGGTTATATGTCCTTGTGTTCCTCGATTCATCTAGACTATTCATTCCTAAGGAAAAGAAAACTAATGTGCTTACAAGAATTTGTAATTATCTTCCCCGACAATGGCACCAAAATGTTGGGAACTTTAATTGTCTAAATAAGTAGATAATTAAGGTGTTCAATATAAATTGTCAAACCCATGGAAGCTTTTTTATTGTAAGATAATTGTGCACAGTCTATGCTATATTACGAAAGAAACACTAATCAAATTGCGGTAAGGTAAACTAAAAGAAACAAAATTGAAAAGATGAACACTAACACAAGTTGTTGACACAACTGGAGTTCTAATCTATTATTGCAGAATTGAAATCACACTTGCATAATTGAAATCACACTTGTCTAATTGAAATCTAATTTCCAGGAGTAGAAATTGATGAGTGTATAAGAATCCTGGACTATCTAATCTATTCTAATTTTCTATATTACTATTGCAGAAAGAAGTTCTGTGCTAATTGTTGAAAGGAAGTCTACTTAATTGCAGAAGGGGAATTCACACTTCTAATTACTTTTTCTTGAAAATAAAGATTTAATCTAATGTAGAAAAGGAATTAACTCTCAAAGAAATTCTCCAGCAGTTTTCAACAATTGATGCTAACTCTCATGAGACACACTGATGCACATTAATAGAAACAGATTGAACTGTAACAACAAATGTATTCTAGAAGTGCATAAGCAGGTAAATCACACAACTATAATAATCAAAGCAGTTAATCTAAAACTCAAAACAGAGGGGAGTCTGTGAGGAAGGTGGACCCTTTCCTTCTCACTGAATCCACTCAAAAAAGACTACAGTAGGTTAGAGAAACTCAATTCACTTCTTTATTAACTTGCAAAAATGTTTAGATACAATATGCTTCACTTCACTCTCCGTTCCACAGCTAATATTTGGTACCAATGATGAGAAAAGATCTGTTATTTAAAGACAGAGTCATTCAGTTGAAATGGACTCAGAACAACCTTGAGAATCATAGATTCTCAAGCTAGTTGTATGATACAAATGATCTGTCAGCTTCACAAAATCTGGAAAAAGAATCTTGATCACCAACGTGAGCCAAAACATGTAACAGCCTTGAGGATCGGTCTTCAGGATTCGGATTTGAATGATATACCAACTTCCAGGATCGGTGGGCATCTGTTGTAGCAGGTGTAACAGTTTCTAGGAAAGATGTGCAGTTGTTGTAGTCGTGTAACAACATGCAGAACTGATTCACAGTTGTAACAGCTGGTGTAACAACAACGATCTTTCTTCAAGACTTGTTTGTTCTACACATTTTGATCATTAGTTGAACAATCATGGGTAAAATATGAGAAACTCTACCAATCAAACATGTTAAGTAAATAAGAATATAAAAGCAAGATCAATGATTCATACCTTGGGAAAAAGGTCTTAGCAAACATGATATTAGGCATTTTAGCGTAGAAATGATAAGGCTGAATGAGAAAAAGACACAGTGAAAAAGGGACATTTATGGGTCCTAACACTACTCAAAGACAGTAGAAGAGCATAAGAAACATTTGAGAATGGTGTTGCAATCTTAAGAGAGCATAAATTGTATGCCAAAATAAGTAAGTGCAATTTTATCAAAAGAAGATTCACTACTTGGGGCATATTATATCAGCAGATGAGATAGCAGTTGATCCTGATAAGATAGAGGCCATTAGAGGCTGGAAAGCACTAAGCAATGTGACAAAGGTTAGATGATTTATGGGTCTTGTCCACTATTACCAAAGATTCATAAAAGGGTTTTCAAATATTGTAAGCCCAATCACTTATTTTCAAAAGAAGGGAGTGAAATTTGAATGGATTTCCATGTGTGAAGAAAGTTTTTAGAAACTGAAAGACATATTTAAAAGTGCACCCATATTAAAGATTGGATATCTAGATGAAGATTTTGTAGTGTGCATGGATTCATGCAAGGATGGGATTGGGGGAGTCCTCGGTCAAAAGGATCACGTCGTGTGCTATGAGTATAGGAAACTAAAAGAGCATGAAAATAATTTTTCTACACATTGTTATGATCCAACACCTTAAAAATGATAAGAAATCAATAAATTATAGTCCACTTTGAGGGGGAACCCTCCTTAACAATACATCCACTTCAAAACACAATAGGATTTCAGATAATATGATCCTAATACTAGATATCAAGGGTTCTAGTTGACCTAATATAAATGTAATAATTCAATATCTAGGGCTTAATAACAAGTTTTATACATAACATGGGGATTTTTCTAGGTCTTAACATTCCCCTCCCCTTCAAACAAGTTTTTTCCTCAACACTTGACTAGCCATAGATGCTTCTACACAAAGAACTCATCTTCCCATGTCACCTCTTCCACTAGCAGGTTCTTCCATTTGATGAGGTACTATGTAATTGCTCTATTTCTCAGCTTCTTAATTCTTGTTTCAAGGATCATTTCTAGATATAGTATGATTTTCCCTTCTTCATTGATCTCTTGTAAAATAATTTGTACTAGGATCGTGTTGTCGATGAGCTTCTTTAAGAAAGAAAAATGGAAGACTATATGTACACGTGAAGATGGAGGAAACTCCAATTTGTAAGCCATACTTCCAATCCTGTGCAAAACCTTATAGGGGCCATAATATTTGGGTGCTAATTTATTGTCCTTTTTTTCATGAGGGACATTTTTCTATATGGTTGTAGCCTTATAAATACCCAATCCCCCACTTCAAATCCCTTTTCACTGTGATGTTGATATTCTTGTTGTTTCATCCTATTTTGTGCCATAACCAAGTTTTCCTTCAATAGATTGAGGACCTCTTGTTGGCTCCCTTTGTGGTCCTCCACTACTTGAACCTTTGTATTCCCTTTAAAGGGTGATGTGATGGATGCAAGACAATATTCATAAAGTTCTAGAAATAGGGACATTTTTTATGAAGTATGGAAGGATGTGTTGTACCACCATTCCACCAAGGGAAACCACTTGACCCATTGTCTTTGTTTATCATATACAGAGCAACGAATATATACTTCTATACATTTATTCACAAAATCAATTTTCCCATCATATTGAGGGTGATAATATGATATATGAGCCAATTGAGTGCCCAAACAAGAAAATTAGTCAGTATAGGTATAGGTGATTCTTACATAAGTATAGGTAATGGGAATTCTTACATAAGTATAGGTGATCATGATACCATAGAAAAAAAATCTTCCATACAAAATTATCTACTGAACTGGGGTCTTCATGTAGTTGTTGAATTATCTTGCATACCTTTTGATCTTGATTCCATTCTATCTTTGCTTCTTCCACCCAATCACATTGCGGGATAGAAATAGCACATAGTGAACCTTCTGTTTCTTATTCTTTCCTAGAAAGGGCATCTACCACAACATTATGTTTTCCTATTTTGTAGATAATTTAAAAGGCATAACCCAACATATTTGTAACCAATTTTTGTTTCTCTTCTGAGGATAATCGTTGCTCCAAGAAGTACTTCAAACTGTCATGATTTGTTTTTACCTTGAAGTGTCTTCCTATTAGGTAGGGGCACCATTTTTGAACTGTATGTATTATGGCCAACATTTGTTTTTCATAAATGGGTTTGACTAAGTTTTCCCTTTAAGTTGGATGATTTCAAAGAAAGGGGCCTTCCTTCTTTCATTAAAACTGCACCAATTCCATGGCCTAAGGCATCACACTCCACAATAAATGTTTTTGTAAAGTCGGGTGTGGCCAAGATGAGAGTTGTACACATAACCTCCTTAAATTTTTCAAAAGCTTTGATTGCTTCTTCGGTCCAAGAAAAGGCTTCCTTCCTCAATAATGTTGTTAGAGGTGTTGTTATTTGACCATAGTTCTTGACAAAATTGTGGTAATATCCTGTGAATCTTAAGAATCCTCTAAGTTTCTTCAAGGTTTTTTGAATTGTACATTCCCTCATAGCTTTAATTTTTTTAGGGTCCACTTTTACACCTTCATGAGATACAATATGACCCAAATATTCCACTTCCTAAACCCCAAAGGAACACTTGGAAGGATTTGCATAAAGTTGTTGTTTTTCCAATAGTTGTAATACTTTGACAACATGTTGTACATGCTTTTCCAAAGATTTGTTATGGATTAGCATGTCATCAAAAAATACTAAGACAAATTTGCAAAGAAATGTATTGAAAATATAATTCATAAATCTTTGAAATGTTGAAGGTGCATTAGTCAGTCAAAATGGAATAACCAAAAACTCATAATTACCTTCATGTGTTCTAAAAGTTGTTTTAGGATTGTCTTCCTTCCTCATTCTGATTTGATGATATCCCAAACGAAGATCCAACTTAGAAAATAATTTTGCTCCATGTAATTCATCTAATAATTCATCAATGAAAGGGATATGAAACTTTTCTTTGATGGTCATTTTGTTGAGATTTCTATAAGATGGAGACATACGCCATGAACCGTCATTTTTTGTAACCAACACCACTGGTGAAGAGAAAGAACTTTGGCTATGTTGAATGATTTCAAGCTCTAACATTTCTTAGATCATGCACTCAATATCACTCTTCTATGCATATGGATACTTGTAAGGCCTAATGTTAGGTGGTACACTTCTTGGTTGCAAATGAATAGCATGGTCATGATCTCGAGCAGGTGGAATACCCATAGCTATTTCACCAAATACCTTGGAATGATTTTTTATAACTATTTGGAGATCTAATGGAGCAGGGGCTATAAATGTTTGAACATCGAGTGAGCACAATTATGCAATTACACCTCAGTGTCCCTTTTTGAGTAATTTTTCCATGCTTTTAGAGCTTATCACTTTAGAGGTTTTCCCTTGGATACCTCTAAGCTCAATTTTCTTTCCATTTGAGGAAAATTTCATGAAAATATTTTGAAAATCAAAGGCCACTATTCTGAGTGATTGCAACCATTGGACCCCTAATACAACATCAACACCCCCCGTTTGGATGGAAATAATGGGGCTATCCAGAAAATAATCCCCCATGTTGAGCTTAATACTATGGAATTTCCCTAAAAAATTTATGGTACATCCATTTGCAATCATTACTTGAAACTCTGGTGCAAGATATACAAAGAAATTGAGATATTTTGTTAATTTGTAACTAATGAAATTATGGGTGCTACTTGAATCAATCAATATTGTTACCTTTTCATTTTTGACGTATCCTCATATATTGAGGGTTTGTGGAGTAATAATGTTGTCCAATGCATGAAAATATATTGTTTGAGTAGTCTCTTCTAGATTTGGGTCTTGTAACAGTTCCAATTCCTGATCTTATTCCTCTTCACAATCTATGTAGAATAACTTATTCTCACAAAATTTATGCCCTTTACTGTACTTGCTATCACGATTGAAACATAGTCATTTTCCTCTTCTTTCATCCATTTGTTGAGGTGTCAACCTTGTTGGTTTAGGTATGCTATCTTCTTCCTCTTAACAGTATATGTAGAATAATTTATTCTAACCAAATTTATGCCCTTTACTGTACTTGTTGTCACAATTGAAACATAGTCATTTTTCTCTTCTGTCATCCATTTGTTGAGGTATCAACCTTGTTGTTTGAAGTATGGTTGTCTCATGACCCCAACAATGATCTCTTGTTCCAATGTTAGACTTGTGTGTAGCCTTATTTTTGGCATGAATATGATGAGTTTTATACCCATTTTGTGGATAACTAAGGATATTATGTCTCAAGGCCCTCAAGTTGTAGATATGGAGTGTTGAGAGACTACATGACAAGAAATACCATTTTTCATAGTTGGAGACCCTTCTCACCACCATAGAGGTCACAGATTTTCAGATGACATCAACCACATCAGTTGGATTTCGGGAGGAAGTAGGCCTTGCTCCATGAGGTACAAGTCAATATTATGGTGAGAATCATTTCAATATTTAAGGCATTTGAGTATGTTGTATCTTATATTGTTCTAGATTTCATGATGTATGCTTGGACATTATGCTCTTTTCCCTGCTTCACCTTGGTGGTTGACATTGTGCCCTAGTAAGTGGTCTTCCTTGGGGATGGGTTTGCTACTAGGAACTCCCTTGAAGAGCCATCATACCATTCCCGACCATACTTACCACTTTCCATCAGTATTTCCCCCAATTTCCTTATTTCTTGGGATTTTAGGGTGTATTGACCCAAGAAGGGGTTTTCCCTCACTCTATGGGAAGAAGGGAATGAAGGCCCAAAGGGATTGATGTTGGGTAAAATATAAAATCCTATGTATGAACCTTCTAAATGCTTCACCCAGGGATCACCCAAGAAAGTAATGAAACTCTTATCTTTGAAAAAAAGGGGTACCCACAATAAAATATGATTAAGAATGCTTAAAAGGTTAGTTGGAGGATAGGAGGTCTCATCACAAGCCATTATATAATTTCCATAAATATATAGTGGTATTAAATTACCATGATCTGGTCACCAATCTAGGGTAATGGCTCTCAGTTGCATGGATGAGAGAAAGGGGGTCTCATCACGAGCCAACCTTCTCATTTCCACAAGTGTTTATGGGTGACACTGCCATTATCTGAACACCATGCCAGAGAAGTGGCCTTTAAACTTTCCTTAAATTTATGAAATAATTAAATAATATAAAAATAATGGGTTTAGAAAAAGTGCATTGTGGATGAAGGTACCACACATCATCTACAAAGACACTCATGAATTAGACACCACTGCCTCTTGTATGTCATAAGCCCTATGCCCATTGAGTCTTGATCCTAACCACTTCACCCACTTTACATGGCTTATAGAGGGATCTATTGGAAACTCTCCTTGACTTAGGGCAAGACCTACCCAATAGGAAACCTCGTCAACCCTCTCATATTCAAGCTTGATAGGTCACATAATGTCTTTGAGCACTTAATTGTTTGATATAGTGATCTTTGATGCACATGCTTAGGTGGATCATTTATTGATTGGATTCACTTATCATTATGTTATGACTTGATATCCTTGGAGGGCATGCTTATTTGTCTTTTCAGGACCTAATTGGTGGACAGTATTGGAAGAACAAGCCTAGCTTCAGATTCCATGGGGCTTGAATCCCATAGGTGGATTCCAAGGGCCCTCATGCCGAATGAGAAATATCAAACTTGGAATGCCTAGAATATGATTGGGATGACACAACCTATCCCCCACATGCCATAAAAATTTCCTAGGAGAGGAAAAACTTCACTTCTAGAGGCATGACATCACCTAGGGGGGTTAGGGTTTGGTGGTGAGTTAACATGCATTGGCACAAGGACGTTTTGAAAGGGTTTGAGCCTTGATCATGAAGGAAGTTGTTTTGATTCTTTACATGTGGATTTGGGAAGCATTTTCACTCTCCTCCATCACCAATTACCTCCTTCTAGTGCCAAAATGTCCCCTAAAGGGGTGACATCCATGTGACTAGGGCTTTCTCTTTATGCAAAAGTAAAATTGAAATGAATTGTTTAATATTACTTTGTAAAAGGGGAAAGATTAGGGTTGTTGATGCCTAGTCTTTTGGTTTACCCTTAATTATGTGGAAAAAATATCTTAGTGAGATTTTGTATAACTAAGATATCATAAGATCTCATTTTATCATAACTCTCCCTCTTGTAAGAAGTACTTGGTCTGAAATTTTTGCTACACTTGGAGTATTTTGACTCTTGTGCTATGGGATATTGCTTTTTGGTTATGGTTTGATGATGATGATGATGCACTATTTCTAAGAGGTCATTCTCTTGATTTTGTGGAGCTTTACTTTGGCATGTAAATGCTTTTTCTTGAATGGTATGGTCTCTCTACTTTGTTATTATCATTTTTAATTCAAGATAAGGTCATTTTGGTCAAGTCTAGATAGGGAGTATAAGGATATACACCGATATCTTAGTTTCAACCATAATTGTTAACCTTTTAAAGTTATTTTGCAAGGATTTAGATGAGGAAGTAAGATGATTTACACCCCTCATCTTTAAACCCTAGCTAGGTTTCTTTCCTTGGGAAGTAAGAGGATTTACACCCCCAAGGATTTAGTAACTCTATCTCTTTCATGTTGACCCCATTAACCTATAACTAAAGGCACCAGTCTTGCATTGGAGAAACAAAATATTGCATTGGAAAACATGATTTCTCGTCATTTTTACTTCTTACAACTTGGATTATGTTCTTTTTGCCTTGGGAACCTCACAGCCACTAGAGCATCCCAATCAAAGGGATACTTATTTCTTCTATTATAAAATTTCATATTCAGCCATCAGGGCTGCATAAACCCTAAATCATTTGCTTGAATAACTCCCTAATCAACCATTGGAATTTTCCCAAAGTTTGCACACTTACTCTTCTTGGTCTAGCGCATTTATTGGCAAAGTTTGGAGGGTTTTTAGTGACTAATTTTATTGTTGTAATACATTGAATGTTACAGACATAATGGTGATATAATTTTCTGAATACAAGTGTTTACAACAGCCTTATCTTTTCATGCTAGAATATTGGTCTTTCATCTTGTGTTTAGCTACTCATTAACTAGTCTTTCTCTTGTATCTTCTACTTGATATCTAGCATTTATTTTGCAGCTTGTAATGTCATTTTATTGCTGATATACATTGTTACTAACAGCTTGTTTTAGCGACAACAAACTTAACTTGCTTGTCTAAGTGATTATATTGCAATACACGCTTGTTTTTCTTGTGTCTCGAGCATGTATTTCACCATTTGAAGGTTACTCAAAATACTTGGCAACCCTTGGACCTTCCCAAGGCTTCATTCCAATCCTTTTACATCATTCAGATTTTACCTCTAGGGACTTCATCTCCATATTCCTCCATATTCATCTCATTCTCCCTAGGGTCACTGAGATTCCCCCCTTGAGGTGACTACCTCACCTCAAAAGTGATGGGGACAAGTGAAGGGGACACCTGCCTAAGGTGACAGTGGGTAGTTGACCTCTTAGTTGTCACCATTTAGTGGTTGGGTCAGGATTTTCCCAACCTACAACTTTTACAATAACATTTTGGTGTTGTTTCTAGGGAGGATTTTGAATACTCTTCGGAACCCTAACGAAACTTTGGAAATCTATCCCAAATCCTTCCCCTTAGTTTTCCTGGTGACTCCACCCAAGAGATGTTCCCTTTCCACCCTTATTTATGAGCTCATCTTGAAGCTCATATGGCAACACAACCTTCCCAGAACCCACTTTTCCCTTATCATTTTCCATCCTTTGGTGATCCTTGAGCTCATCTGGTGGCTCCATTGAGGTATTACCTTAAGTAATGGAACCGTGGCCTCACGAGACTTACCATAGTATTTCCAACGGAATGGAGGGTAAATTGCCCCAAAATTGACGATGATCCAGGTCTAGCAATCACCGATATTGTCAATTATGTGAAGTATGTTTCAAGCCTATATGTGCTACATGAGGATGTGCTAATGAATTTTTTTTTATCTTCACTGGAATCAAGTCAAAAGGATTGGATTTCACACTCATGTAATCCGAAGAGTATCCCTTCTTCTACAAATCTCATTGAAGAATTTCTCAGACATTATCGGCCAACTACTCAGAGTTTGGAAGATGCTTTTCAATAGCTCAAACACACTCTTCGTAAACAAGGTTTTCCGATCAATGATGAGACAATATATGAAGAAATGCTCAAAGAATATACTCATGAAAACAAGCTTGAAGAATATCCTGATAAAATAAATCCAAATGAGACATTTGATGAAGACGAAGTGCTCATATCTACCCTTCAATTTGATGAAAACATCTAGGCCTTTGTTCCTCCCGCACATCAAGAAGAGAACATGATAAGTGATAATCCTTTTGAATATCTTGATGACACCTTATTATGTGACTTTGGAAGTGAATAAGTGTTATAGGAACCCTAGGATGCAACAGACCTTTCTGAAAAAGGGCACATGAAGCACTTTGCATTAAGAATCAAGCCTTGTGTGATGAAGAGGCGATGGAGGAGCATGCCCATCAAGAGAAAACATAATATTTATGAAGCACATCATGTAGAGGCATCATTTTATTTTCTTTTGCTTGATGAGGATGAGGTCTTTAAAACTTGTCTTCCTCCTCCACACGAAGATAAAGAAAAGATTAGCCTCATTGATACAAATGATATTGTGCAAGACCTCTCCGACATGGCCAATATACACATTTATGATTTCATAAATTTTGGGAGACGTATATGCGATGTGAGTTGCTTTAGTATTGATAGAGATCCCATTTATGACATTGAGGGTATCTCTCAGGTAGAGGGGTTTGAGTTTTCATCATCAAAGGAGTGGTCCTCATACGTATATGATTCAGATGTTTGGAAGCCTAGTGATGATATGGTTACAAATTTGTTCTTCCCCTTCGAGGATGACTTGTCACAACATACTCACAGTGATCTTCATTCATTCTTTGATGCATACCCTTTTGAGGATGTAGATTTGTTTTATGAGGACTTTCAACCATTGTGCTCAGTTTTTGAGGAATACTAGGAGGTGGCCACCTCAGAGAAATCAAAGGTTAATTATTCAAAGAGGAAGTACTTTCATATTGGATATTTTCATGAATATTCCCAAGGGAAGAGGTGATGTTTTTCAACACCTGAGCCTATTCCTTACCTCTTACCCTCTTCTCCAAGAGACCATGCATTATTCTTTTGATCTCTCATTTCCTATCAATCCTCGACAAGCAGTGAGTCTTTGTGCATAGATGAATATGAGCCTTCATCTACAAATAGTATCCCCCTTCAAAGATGGACTGATCAGTCTTGTGGCTACACTTTTAGGTGGGATGATTGGGCTGTTGCTTTCTCTCTCCAGTAGGATTTCCTCCCTCTCACCCATATCCATGAGTTTTGTTTTGATTATATATCCATTTATTCTCATGATCATTTTTTGTTGGACTTATCTTTCTTGTTTCACATGATCAAGCATAGGGGGAGATACTTTGATGAGATGCTCAACCAGTTACATTGGTTGTATGACTTCACCTGACATCATCTATCGCTTGATATCCAGGGCCCCAAGGCCCTTGGTAAGTAGGTAGGTAATCTTGATTTCCCCTACATTTTCATCTTGATTGCTCATACTAGTTTAGATGCATTTCATTTTCATTTTTCTCTACTTGCATATTGATTTCATGATTAGTTTATAAATTATTGAAAAAAATTCAAAATTTTTCTTTTCTAGATTAGATTTTAGTTTTGGATTATATATATATATATATGAATGAAGGGTGATAGCACCATCCTAGATGCTCTGATCCATTTGTCTGATTTTTTGGTAGGAATAGGTCTACCAGGATATGTCATGGTTCTCGTGCACTCTACAGCGAGCACATGTCCCCAAGTAGGAGCCAGATGTTATCCCAATTTTATGGATAACTAAGGAGATTATGTCTCAAGGCCCTCAGGTTGCAGATATGGAGTGCTGAGAGAATACATGACCAGCAATATGTTTCTACACAGTTGGAGATCCATCTTACCACCACAGAGATCACAGGTTTTCATATGACATCCACCACATCAGCTGGCTTTCGAAAGGAAGTGGGCCTTGCTCCATGAGGTACAATCAGTATTATGGTTAACATAATTTCAATATTTAAGGCATTTGAGTATGTTGTATCTTAGATTTCTCTAGATTTCATGATGTATGCTTGGAAATTATGCCCTTTTCCCTGCTTCACATTGGTGTTTGACATTTTTCCCTAGTAAGTGGTCTTCCTTCAGGATGGGTTTGCTACTAGGAACTCCCTTGAAGAGACATTGTACCATTCCCAACCATACGTACCAATTTCCATCAATATTTCCCCCCATTTCCTTATCTCTTGGGATTTTAGGGTGTATTCAACCAAGAAGGGGTTGTCCCTCAGTCTATGGGAAGAAGGGGTTGAAGGCCCAAATGGATTGATGTTGATTAAAATATAAAATCCTATGTATGAACCTTCTATATGCTTCACCCAAGGATCACCCAAGAAATCAATGAAACTATTATCTTTGAGAAAAGGGGGACCCACGATAAAATATGATTAAGAATGCTTAAGAGGTTAGTTGGAGGATAGGAGGTCTCATCATGAGTTGACCTATCATGTCCATGAATATCTAGTGGTATGAAATTACCATCATTTGGTCACCAAGCCAGGGTAATGGCTTTCAGTTGGATGGCTGGGAGAAAGGGTGTCTCATCATGAGCTAGCCTTCTCATTTCCACTAGGTGTTTGTGGGTGACACTGCCATTATCTGGACACCACACCAGGGCATTGGCCTTCAACCTTTCCTTAAATTTATGAAAAAAAAAAAATGGAAAATTAATGGTCTTGTAAAAAGTGCATTGCGAATGAAGGTACCACACACCCTCTACAAAGGCACCCATGAATGAGACACTACGACCTCTTATATGTCATGAGCCTTATGCCCATTGAGTCTTCACCCTAACCACTTCACCCACTTTACATGGATTATAAAGGGATATCTTGGAAACTCTCCTTGAACAAGGGAAATATCTATCTAATAGGACACCTCGTCAACCCTCCCATATTCAAGCTTGACAAGTCGCATAATGTATTTGATAAATTAATTGTTTGATATAGTGATCTTTGATGCACATGTTTAGGTGGCTCATTTATTGATTGGATTCACTTATAATGATGTTATGAATTGAGATCCTTGGAGGGTGTGCTTATTTGTCTTTACAAGACCTATTTAGTAGACAGTTTTGGAAGAACAAGCCTAGCTTGGGCTTCCATGGGGCTTGAATCCCATAGGTGGATGCCAAGGGACCACATATTGGATGAGAAAGATCAAACTTTGAAGGCCTAGAAGATGATTGGGACAATATAACCTATCCCCCACATGCCAAACGTTTTTCCTAGGAGAGACAAAATGTCGCTTCTAGAGGCATGATGTCACCTAAGGGGGTTAGGGTTTGGTGGTGAATTAACATGCATTGGCACAAGGAAGTTTTGAAAGGGCTTGAGCCTTGATAATTAAGGAAGTTGTTTTTATGCTTCACATGTGGCTTTGGGAATCCTTTCCACTCTCCTCCATCACCAATGACCTCCTCATAGTGCCAAAACATCCCCTAAAGGGGTGATGTCCATATGACTAGGGATTTATCTTTGTGCAAAAGTGAAATTTAAATGAATTATTTAATATTACTTTGTAAAAGAGGAAAGATTAGGGTTGTTGACCCCTAGTCTTGTGTTTTAAACTTAATTATGTGGACAAACTATTTTAGTTACATTTTGTATAAATAAGAGATCATAAGATCTCATTTTATCATAACTCTCTCTCTTGTGAGAAGTACTTGGTCTGAAATTTTCACTACACTTGGAGTATTTTCCATCTTGTGCTATGGAATATTTCTTTTTGGTTATGGTTTGATGATGATGATGATGCACTATCTCTAGGAGGTCATTCTCTTTCTTTTGTGGAGGTTTACTTTGGCATGTAAATGCTTTTTCTTGAATGGTATGGTCTCTCTACTTTGTTATTATCATTTGTAATTCAAGATAAGGTCATTTTGGTCAAGGATAGATAAGGATTATAAGTATATACACCCCTATCTTAGTTTCAACCATAATTTTTAATCTTTTAAAGTTATTTTGCAAGGGTTTAGTTGAGGAAGTAAGACGATTTACACCCCTCATCTTTAAACCCTATATAGGTTGTTTTCCTTAGGAAGTAAGAGGATTTACACCCCCAAGGATTTAATAACCCTGGCTCTTTCTTTTTGACCCCATTAACCCATAACTGAAGGCACTAGTCTTGCATTGGAGAAACAAAATATTGCATTGGAAAACGTGATTTCTCGTCATTTTTACTTCTTGCAACTTGGATTATGTTCTTTGTGCCTTGGGCACCTCACAACCACTAGGGAGTCCCAATAAAAGGGATACTTATTTCTACTGTTATAAAATTGCATATTCAATCATTAGGGATGCAAAAACCCTAAATCATTTGCTTGAATAACTCCCTAATCAACCATTGAAATTTAGCCAAAGTTTGCACACTTACTCTTCTTGGTCTAATGCATTTATTGGCAAAGTTTGGAGGGTTTCAAGTGAATTATTTTATTTTTTTAATACATTGAATTTTAAATCCATAAGGCTGATATAATTTTCTACATACAAGTGCTTACAACAACCTTATCTTTTCATGCTAGAATATTGGCCTTTCATCTTGAGTTTATCTAGTCATTAACTAGTATTTCTCTTGTATCTTCTACTTGATCTCTAGGATTTATTTTTCAGCTTGTAATGTTATTTTATTTCTGATATACATTGTTAATATCATATGATTTTAGGGACAACGATCTTAACTTTCTTGTCCAAGTGATTATACTACAATACATGCTTGTTTTTCTTGTGTCTTGGGAAGGTATTTCACCATTTGAAGGTTATTCAAAATACTTGGAAACCCTTGGATTACAATCTTTTTACATCATTTATATTTGACCTATAGGGAATTCATCTCCATCTTCCTCCATTTTCATCTCATTCCCCCTAGGGTCACCAAGATTCCCCCCTTGAGGTGACTACCTCACCTAAAAATTGACGGGGACACTTTCCTAAGGGGATAGTGGATAGGTGACCTCTTAGTTTTCACCATGTAGTGGTTGGGTTGATATTTTCACAACCTACAACTTGTGTGATAACAACGAGCATTTTTCATAGCTTCCACAATATTTGTATGTTGTCTTAAGAAAATCTCATGTTTAATGTCTTCTTTTAATCCACCTATGTAAGATTCCAACAAGTGTTCTTTACTTATGTTATCCAACCTTGTGGACAATACCTAGAATTTTGAATTATAATCTTCAATATCACCTACATGCTTCATTCTTGTCAATTGGCTGAAGTAGTCTTGTTCCCAAAATTTCCCATATTGTGCTTCTAAGTCTCTTGTAAATAAACCCCAAGTGTAGTGATATAAAGGGGGATGACTTTTCACTATCCATTGATACCATTGATATGGTTTTATCTCAAAGTTCAAGGTTTCTATGTAAATCATTTTCCCATCATCCATAATATTATGTAGTTCAAAATATTTCTCTATTTGGTTCACCTAGGTAAATACCTCGGTACCATCAAACTTCTTTAATTAGATTTTGGAAAAGTTGAATTTAGGACCCCAACCATCATTAACTCCACTATTAGAGTTAAATCCACTTGAAATTTGATTATTAGTAGGTTGTTAAACATGAATACTACCATAATTTTCATGGGTTCCTGGCATTTTCATATCTCCTCTAGGGAGTCTCTCGTCTAGAGCCTGAAGGATTATGGAACTCATAGATTTTTGTATTTCTTCTTTATTTTCATCCATATTACTTTTCATATCAGCCATATTCTTTTCCATTTCTTGAATTTGTCTTTGTGAGTTTACCCAATTATTAGACCTGTCGCTGAATTCATCAAGTTGTTGCTCCAATTTGGACAACATGTTATGTATGTCCTCATTTTCTTCTTGAGTCATAGATGATATTTCTATAGTTTTAATAGGTGTTGTCACCTTTTTGGGATACATATGGAGTAATAATAATAATACTCCTCTATTCTATATTTATCACAAATTTTGAATCACCAGAAATAGATCGTCCAAAAAAATGTTATGCCAATTGTATGTTACGTACCTTTTAAAACCTTAATTTGGAGTATGTCATCCTAGTTGACCTTCCTTCTAGTGTATCTCTAACATTTCGGCCCTTTTGAGTCCGAAATTTTGTTCTATAGTCAACTGATATGTACTCTCTTCACTGCCATAGGTTTGATAAAAATTGGATGTGCCAAGTGGAAGTTATGGTAACTTCCCCACACCTGGTTGATTTTTTTCCTTTCCAGGAGAAATAACTTTTGCAGTGTGCCATGTGCACAATATTTCATATATGATTCTAAAAATTGCACCAGAACTACTAAAATCTATTCAATTTCCAATGCAACTAGTCTCACTCAATTTGGATCCTTGTTGAATAAGATATGACTATTTTACCCAGAACACTTGTTTGAGACTAGTTAATAGGACTAGTTAGATACCCTATCATCCATAGGGTGTATCTCCGAAATTATGATGACCCAGAAGCTGGAATTTTTACCATAGATATCTTGATATTTTCTCAGAATAACCTCTTATTTTCATGGTCTGAATCATCACAGAAAAAAAAGGTTATAGCAAAAATTCTAAGATGACTTTATTGGAGAAAAAAACCCTAGGATCAATGAGCTTTGATACCAAATGTTATGATCCAACGCCTTAAAAATGATAATAAATCAATAAATTACAGTCCACTTCAAGGGGGAACCCTCCTTAACAATATATCCACTTCATAACACAATAGGATTTTAGATAAGATGATCCTAATACTATATCTCCTTGATATATATATATATATATATATATATATATATATATATATATATATATATANATAGGAGACAAAGTGTTACAATTATGATGAAAGGGTGCAATCAACGGTTCTAGCCGACCTACTATAAATGTAATAATTCAATATATATGGCTTAATAAGGGGTTTTGTACATAACATGGGGATTTTTCTAGGGCTTAACACACATGAATTGGAATTAGTAGCCATTGTTCATGCATTGAAAATGTGGAGACATTACCTCATGGATCGAATATTTGAGCTAAGGACATACCATTGTGGTCTGAAGCATTTGTTTGGATAGCCAACATTAAATTTCAAACAAATTAGGCCACTGGAATTTATGATCGAATATGACTTTGAAATTAAGAATATAAAAGGAAAGGAAAATTATGTGGTCGATGCACTCAATAGAAGAAATCATGAAATGTATATTTCATCCATCAGCATGTAGAGGACAGATTCAAAAGATAAAATTCTTGAAGCAACAAATTCAAATCATCATTATCTAAAAATAAAAGAGACATTACAACAATGAAATTTACAACAGAAAATTAATTATTATGAGTTTAAAGAGGATAGAATCCTCATGTACAAAGGGAAAATATATGTGCCAAATTCTAGAGAGATGAAAAATATAGTGCTAACGGAAATGCATAATGTTCCATATGTTGGGCACCCATGATATCAAAATATAATTGCAGTTGTAAGAAGCCAATATTTTTTGTGAGGAATGAAGAAAGAAGTGTCTAATTATATTTCTAGGTGTCTAGAATGCCAAAAGGTGAAAACAAAAAATAGACATCCAATAGGGCTGCTACAACCATTGTCCATTCCTGAGTGGAAATGGGAAGTGGTTACAATTGATTTTATTACAAAGCTTCCTGAAACAATGAAGCATCTTGATTCCATCATGGTGGTGGTAGATAAATTAACCAATGAAACACATTTTATTCTTGTGAAGAAAACACACAAGGAAAAAAATATTGCAGAGATCTACATGAAAGAGGTTTCAAAACTACATGGGGTAGCTAAGGAAATTATTTCAGATAGAGATTCAAAAATTGCATCTAATTTTTGGAAAGGTTTGTTCAAAGGTCTTGGGAAAAACTTTAATATTAGTACAACATATCACCCAAAGTTAGATGGGAAAACAAAGAGGACTAGCATAATCATTGAATACTTTCTCAGAATGTATGTGATGGACCAACCATCAAAGTGGGAAGATTGTATCCACTTACTAGAGTTTTCTTACAATAATGGGGATCAAACCTCATTAAAAATGAGCCCATTTGAAGCCTTGTATGGTAGGAAGTTTAATAAACCGATGAGTTGGGATAACCCAATAGACGCAGTTATCATTGGGCCAGATTTGTTGAGGGAAATGGAAGAGAAGATGACAAAGACTAGGAAGAATTTAAAGGCTACATGGGATATACAGAAAATTTATGCAAACAAGAAAAGAGGTTTTAGAGATTTTAAACTGGGAGAACATGTTTTTCCAAAAGTGAAAGTGAAAAGAATTTTGTTAAGATTGGGTTGTTGCCCAAAGTTGGAAGGAAGATATTGTAGGCCTTTTCAAATCTTAGAGAAGATAGGGCTAGTTGCATACCATCTAGGATTTCCTTCATCCATGAGAGTGTATACTATATTTCATGTGTCATTATTAAAGAAATATGTTCTTGACTCTAACTACATAATTGATTGGATTGTGATCCAGGTGGAAAATCAAGGGAATTTCCAGGTGGAACTGGTACGCATTATGGACCGGAAATTTAAAGTGCTCAGGAACAAATCCATTGTGTTGGTAAAGGTTCAATGGACCTTCTATTGTCCTGAATATGAAACATGGGAACATGAATAAACTATGCAACATGAATACCCACATTTTTTTGTTAATTTTGAAGAAAACAGAAATTGAATGCAAGACTCCATTTTTTTGCAGCTAGAGTTTTGAAAACACATCTCAGAATCTTGGTCACCTGTGTCGATAGACTTGATAAAAGAATGGTGCATCCCGATGGACTGAGAGTAGTGAAGGGGGAACATTCCTTGGGTCAACAAGTTGAGAGAAATATGAGATTTTGGTTGGGACTGTTGTTGGAGGGTAAAAATAAAATAAACAAATTTGCATAATTTTTCTTTCTTTTATGAATATTGTAATGTGATGTAAATTTGTATATGTATTCAGCATGGTTTTGTGCACCAAGCATGGTGCAAAATTGTAGGGGAGGGATAATGTAACATCCCCACTATAATTCTAAGTTTAATTATTGCATAATGTAGATATGAATGTGGCTATGACCAAGTGATGTAATATGCGAATGTATTTTCTATTTTTAAATAAATAAAATGTGATACTGGTTGCTAGGAGATATGGACAGAGATGAGGGATGAGTTTTTCGCATGATAAAAGAGTGTTTAAGAGGGGTCCAAGGGGGAAATTAATTATGGGTATTAATTCAACTCATTTCCTGAATTTTATTATCATTGGGAACAACTTCTATTTGTATGTTTGAGTGTATGAGAGCCCAATCATTAAACTCATGTAAGAGGGTGGGTGTGAGAGTCACATCTCTTATTTATTAAAAATAATGGGTGGGGGGATGAGTACAATCAGTTTGGGAAAGAGTGTAAGTCAAGCAAGTAATCCAAAATAGCGAAAATTCATATGGGAAGCTACAAAATGTTTTCTTACAAATTGAGTTCTACATGTACAACAAGGAGAGAGAAGGGAAAAGGAGCATATGAGATAGAGAAATAAGGTTGGGCGAATTCTGGAGCATGGGGGGGCATTTTGGAGTGTTTTGGAGCTAAATATTGAAGAGCCAAGTTGTCAGGCCTGAAGAGTGAAAAATTATGTGAGTTCCATTGTAACAAGAAGTGTTTGTTGTTATTGGTAGTTTTCTTGGCAGTGAGTTCCCTTAAGTTCCTAGTAGAGAGATTCCCAGTTACTTGTTCTAGAGAGACCTTGATAAATGAATGGGACACCCGATTGATTGAGAGGAGTGAAGGGGTAAATTCCTTGGGTTGAGAAGTTAAAGAGGAAGAGAGTTGAAGGAAATTTAGGATAGTTGTAGGAGAATACCAATGGCTTGAGGGATATTGAGTTGTGAGTGGACTATGAGAGACACCCTTTTATTGTGGATTCTTATCCTCAGCATGAGGGTGACTTGTTGTTGAGATTTGGAATAACAAGTCTACAGTTGAGTGGAACGTCCTTCCCAAGAAGTTAGTTGCACAATTGTTTTAAAAAGATAAGTGTTTATTTGTTTTCCTGAGTTAATTTATGAGTTTAACTGTTGTGCATTTTACTTTATGCACGAGAATGAATTATATGTTATTGTGGTGAAAATTATTAGTTGCATTTACATTTTTAACTAGTATGGACAATTTCATGAGATTTATTGTCACGTTGTTCATAAATCTATGTTTTAATGCATATGTTAGTCGATTTTAGTAGTAAAGGTAATAGATTCTAGCACATTGCTTGAATCGCCGCACACACTAGGAATAGTTGTCATGCGTAGTACCAAGCCTATTGCGCGCGTGTTGTGAATAGTTGTGACACGCAGTACAAATTTTGTTGTGCGCATGGTTTGTCTCAGTGAATACACAACATTCAAGTTGGTTGGCATGATGTAGCTACATTTAAATAATGTTATCAACAATGGTTAAATCTATGTATAATTATATATTATAAGTTACAAAAAGTTAATTAGCAGTAAAATTTTGAATTTATGTGTATTTTCCGCAAGTAATGTTCCTCAATTATGATGGGGGAAATTACATCATTGAATATATTCCATGTGTAGATATTTCATTGGTGAAGCCAATAATAAAAACTTCTCAATGAATGAGAGGAGATTCTACCCAACCTAGGCCATTAGGGGCTAGGCATAGAGTGGACAATGATAAAATTTAAAATCAACCCGAGGGGCCATCATGCCCCCAAGCATGATGCACCCCCACATTGGATGAGGATGGGGAGAAATGTTTTGGCATGGGTAGGCCGGCATGATGTACCCTATTGTGTGGATATATAGAATGCAAGAAGCATGCCCCAGATGACATACATACACGTATACACTTTGGATGCAATTTCAGAAAGGAAAAGGTGGATTTCCAATTTGTCTGATGTTACATATGAGTTAGAGGGACTCAACTTCTAGGTTTGTAAATAGGTTATAATGTCGCCATACCAAGGATAATCTATGGATATGGAAAACACATGCTCATATAGAAAATATTTTGATTCAATAGCATATTGGATGTTCAAGGTACTAGGTTGTTGTGGTAAAAATAAGGAATGTTGATGCATATCATCCCAAGGTTAATATGGCATGGTAAGGAACTCCAAAATTTCTTCATCGAAATGAAATATGGGAATGTGAGAACCTACAATACCAAATGAGGTGGTGGAATATGGGGAAGTGAACCCATTATCAATGCCATGGGAATGAGAGGTATGGTTCACATACACAACATCTATAGAGGTAGATTAAAGACTAGTGGATTAAGGCCCCATCGATGTTGATACCGAAGAGACATGATACAAGGGATGATTTGATGAACATCGGTGGAAAATGGAACATTTTCTGACAGTTTAGATTCCATGGAAGTTGAGAGGTAAAGGATTTGCAAGGAATTCTCATCAATTTTAAAATCAAGAGATCTAATTTCAACCATCGATTTACTATTGACCTAAAAAACCTTTCTTTCTTGAGAGAGAGGTCCTCTACTATGGGGGTTTAGTGTTCCTTGGAAAATGATTCCAACTGACGAATGACTTTGAGGGCATTGTGAAATTTGGGTAGTTTAGGCCAATGATGAGAATAATGGCCATATCTATCACAAAAAATCCAGGGGTAATTTATATGCAAAGACTTAACATGCTTGGATGATGATTTAGGGATTATTACTTGTACAACAAGTGTGGAAGGAATAGTGTTTAAATCATTGGAATTAGGAATTTCTTTGAGCTCAAGGAGTGATGGAAAGTTATTGGTAGCATGGCTGGTGATATCACATAAAACACATGGGGGTATGGCTCTAGGTGCAAAGTCTCTAGTGGCCATGGATTCTTTATAACTATCGATGCCCCCTTTATTCTTTGCTTTGTCCCCTTTTTCAACACCTTTCCCAACTTTGGTAGGGGTTGGTTGGGCTTGTGTGGATCCCGTAGAGGGTGCAGTTGTAACTCTAAATGGATAAATGAGTGTCATAATCAAAGAAGGAGTTGTTTGGGAGGGTAGAGGAGGGAAGGAGTATCCAATTACCATACAAAAATACCAAAGGTAATATTAGGTAAACTCAACGTAGCCATCATAGGTGTATTAACTATTCCTGGAGGAGGGAATAAAAAAGGTACCCAGATAAAATGGGGACTAAGAGGGTGAGGCTCTCCATATGATGGAGTTGAGGATATAGGAGATGTGAGTGTAGAAAATGGATACAAATATAAGGTCATAGATGAAATACATGTGGAAGCACTTGATTGTTGGGATGTTGATACCATGCAAACATTTGATGAACTTCGCAGGGTAAATATTGGTGGAGGTCCATAATATGCACCAAGTAATGTGGAGTCTTTGTAGACTCCAGGGATAATGTCAGAAAGACAGGAAGGGGGGCATTAATAGAAAAAGTGTATTATTATATTGATTTCCACCCTACGAATAGGAAACATTGTCAAGATTGAGTTGAGACATTATGATGCAGGAGCATCGCCAATGTCAAGCGAGCATGGGGCAAGCGCCAACACATTTTAGACACATGATAAAAATTTTAAAAAATTTTGAAGATGAATGCGCCAAACATAAATGAGATAATTAAGAAGGAGCACACTTGTAATATTGTAAAGGACCTTGAGCGATCTACTCTTGTCCATATTAGGTAGAAGGCATTTATGTTAGTAGGTAGCTTTGAATTCTCAGATTAGACAGTTTTAGGAGTGGAGGGAAAATGGATATAGACACCCTCACTGTGTATTGTAAGGGGGGATGCCAATTGAGAGCATAGTAGTGAAGAACATTTCCAAGAGAAGAGCATACAGAGCTGGAATAGAGAAACTGTGTTTGAAAAACACCCATGTATAGAGATTTGAGTTAATAGAAGAAGTCTTAATTTAGATTCATGGTGTTGTATTTGTTTCTTGTATGTGTATCCTGAATGGTATGTTCATGGTTTTACTCTTTCTGTTATACATTTTCTTTCTATGCTATGTATGAATGATTTCAAGATTATGTTTGAAGTTTGAGAGAGTAAGAGTTAGGAAATGAGTTTCAATTATTTCTCTATCTGAGTAAGGATTCCTGCAAGGAGTGCAGTTGAATTGTCCGCAAGGAGTGCGTTGACAAAAGGGTTCAGAGGTTTTGTCTCTAAGAGCTTAGATAGGTTAGATTTTGTTCTCATTTCCTCTGAAGGGCATATTTTACACAGGAGTTGTGCAAGGTGTGCATAGACCAAGCTTGAATCCAGAGTTTGAAACCTGAGAAACTATTGAAGGACTGCTACTGCAAGGAGCGCACGAAGTCGAAGGTGCTCAACACTAAAGTGTTGGAAGGTTTTCCGCAAGGAGTGCATGCAGGAGTTCATGAAAGACTCGAAGTCATGGAAAACCTCAGAAGGATTCGAACCTGTGAAGTCATCGAGGGGAAGAGATGAACGGTTGAAATTCTTCGTAAAGAATTTGTGAAATCCCGCCAGCCATCTGATTTGACAGAGAAGCAAGGAGGTTACGACTATTTTCAGGGTTCAAGCTTAAGAGATCATGAGTCATTGGATCCTCGCTTGGATACTCGTCAGTCGTGGGATTTGACCAGAGTTGCATGAGGGTTAAACTCTCGCAAGCAGGGTGAAAGTCTCGAAAGACGTCGGGATATCGGGGTTTCTAAATTTGGGATATCAGGAGTCTCAAGGATAGGAGATCTGGTCACTTCATAGTAAAAATCTTGATTTTGATCTGGACCGTCCATCTGTTGAGACACGTGGTGGAGATCAAGAAGCCATCGGTATTTCGGCTACTGGGGTTTTGAGTTGACAGAGAAACTGCGACATCGAGGAATCGAAAGTCGTGAAATCCTGAGATTGAATCAGAACCATCCATCAGTTGAGACACGTGGCGACGATCAAGATCCCATCAACATTTTGCATGTCAGGATTTCGGAGTTCAAGAGGACAGGAGGACATCGGCATTAGATTTTGCAAAATCGTGAAATGATTAAGGGTCGTCCATCATAGGAGGACGTGTGGCGAAAATTCGAGAATCTGGGAAAAATTCCAATAGGAGAGTCCATCGGCATTTCAGGATTTGACGTTTCACAAATCCTAAAGACATGAAGCACACGCATTTTTGAACCGTGAAGTCCGAAACCCCGATAAGGTGGGAATCTCCATTGTGGGGCCAGCTGACGTCAATTTCGTC